>CAMPDV010006559.1:0-21705 GCA_946699065.1 Loxodes magnus
ATATTTTGAAAAGTGAATAAATGAAGTGAGAAAAGAAGATAACTTTCAGATTTAAGGAGTATGCTTTGAGATAAAAGAAGATAATATTTTGAAAGGTGAATAAATGAAGTGAGAAAAGAAGATAACTTTCAGATTTAAGGAGTATGCTTTGAGATAAAAGAAGATAATATTTTGAAAAGTGAATAATAAAAGTAATAAAAGAAGATAACTTTCAGATTTAAGGAGTATGCTTTGAGATAAAAGAAGATAATATTTTGAAAAGTGAATAAATGAAGTGAGAAAAGAAGATAACTTTCAGATTTAAGGAGTATGCTTTGAGATAAAAGAAGATAATATTTTGAAAAGTGAATAAATGAAGTGAGAAAAGAAGATAACTTTCAGATTTAAGGAGTATGCTTTGAGATAAAAGAAGATAATATTTTGAAAAGTGAATAAATGAAGTGAGAAAAGAAGATAACTTTCAGATTTAAGGAGTATGCTTTGAGATAAAAGAAGATAATATTTTGAAAAGTGAATAATAAAAGTAATAAAAGAAGATAACTTTCAGATTTAAGGAGTATGCTTTGAGATAAAAGAAGATAATATTTTGAAAAGTGAATAAATGAAGTGAGAAAAGAAGATAACTTTCAGATTTAAGGAGTATGCTTTGAGATAAAAGAAGATAATATTTTGAAAAGTGAATAAATGAAGTGAGAAAAGAAGATAACTTTCAGATTTAAGGAGTATGCTTTGAGATAAAAGAAGATAATATTTTGAAAAGTGAATAAATGAAGTGAGAAAAGAAGATAACTTTCAGATTTAAGGAGTATGCTTTGAGATAAAAGAAGATAATATTTTGAAAAGTGAATAAATGAAGTGAGAAAAGAAGATAACTTTCAGATTTAAGGAGTATGCTTTGAGATAAAAGAAGATAATATTTTGAAAAGTGAATAAATGAAGTGAGAAAAGAAGATAACTTTCAGATTTAAGGAGTATGCTTTGAGATAAAAGAAGATAATATTTTGAAAGGTGAATAAATGAAGTGAGAAAAGAAGATAACTTTCAGATTTAAGGAGTATGCTTTGAGATAAAAGAAGATAATATTTTGAAAAGTGAATAATAAAAGTAATAAAAGAAGATAACTTTCAGATTTAAGGAGTATGCTTTGAGATAAAAGAAGATAATATTTTGAAAGGTGAATAAATGAAGTGAGAAAAGAAGATAACTTTCAGATTTAAGGAGTATGCTTTGAGATAAAAGAAGATAATATTTTGAAAAGTGAATAAATGAAGTGAGAAAAGAAGATAACTTTCAGATTTAAGGAGTATGCTTTGAGATAAAAGAAGATAATATTTTGAAAAGTGAATAAATGAAGTGAGAAAAGAAGATAACTTTCAGATTTAAGGAGTATGCTTTGAGATAAAAGAAGATAATATTTTGAAAGGTGAATAATAAAAGTAATAAAAGAAGATAACTTTCAGATTTAAGGAGTATGCTTTGAGATAAAAGAAGATAATATTTTGAAAAGTGAATAAATGAAGTGAGAAAAGAAGATAACTTTCAGATTTAAGGAGTATGCTTTGAGATAAAAGAAGATAATATTTTGAAAGGTGAATAAATGAAGTGAGAAAAGAAGATAACTTTCAGATTTAAGGAGTATGCTTTGAGATAAAAGAAGATAATATTTTGAAAAGTGAATAATAAAAGTAATAAAAGAAGATAACTTTCAGATTTAAGGAGTATGCTTTGAGATAAAAGAAGATAATATTTTGAAAGGTGAATAAATGAAGTGAGAAAAGAAGATAACTTTCAGATTTAAGGAGTATGCTTTGAGATAAAAGAAGATAATATTTTGAAAAGTGAATAATAAAAGTAATAAAAGAAGATTACTTTCAGATTTAAGGAGTATGCTTTGAGATAAAAGAAGATAATATTTTGAAAAGTGAATAAATGAAGTGAGAAAAGAAGATAACTTTCAGATTTAAGGAGTATGCTTTGAGATAAAAGAAGATAATATTTTGAAAAGTGAATAAATGAAGTGAGAAAAGAAGATAACTTTCAGATTTAAGGAGTATGCTTTGAGATAAAAGAATATAATATTTTGAAAAGTGAATAAATGAAGTGAGAAAAGAAGATAACTTTCAGATTTAAGGAGTATGCTTTGAGATTGAAGATAATATTTTGAAAAGTGAATAAATGAAGTGAGAAAAGAAGATAACTTTCAGATTTAAGGAGTATGCTTTGAGATAAAAGAAGATAATATTTTGAAAGGTGAATAAATGAAGTGAGAAAAGAAGATAACTTTCAGATTTAAGGAGTATGCTTTGAGATTGAAGATAATATTTTGAAAAGTGAATAAATGAAGTGAGAAAAGAAGATTACTTTCAGATTTAAGGAGTATGCTTTGAGATAAAAGAAGATAATATTTTGAAAGGTGAATAAATGAAGTGAGAAAAGAAGATAACTTTCAGATTTAAGGAGTATGCTTTGAGATAAAAGAAGATAATATTTTGAAAAGTGAATAAATGAAGTGAGAAAAGAAGATAGACTTTCAGATTTAAGGAGTATGCTTTGAGATAAAAGAAGATAATATTTTGAAAAGTGAATAAATGAAGTGAGAAAAGAAGATAACTTTCAGATTTAAGGAGTATGCTTTGAGATAAAAGAAGATAATATTTTGAAAAGTGAATAAATGAAGTGAGAAAAGAAGATAACTTTCAGATTTAAGGAGTATGCTTTGAGATAAAAGAAGATAATATTTTGAAAAGTGAATAATAAAAGTAATAAAAGAAGATAACTTTCAGATTTAAGGAGTATGCTTTGAGATTGAAGATAATATTTTGAAAAGTGAATAAATGAAGTGAGAAAAGAAGATAACTTTCAGATTTAAGGAGTATGCTTTGAGATAAAAGAAGATAATATTTTGAAAAGTGAATAATAAAAGTAATAAAAGAAGATAACTTTCAGATTTAAGGAGTATGCTTTGAGATAAAAGAAGATAATATTTTGAAAAGTGAATAAATGAAGTGAGAAAAGAAGATAACTTTCAGATTTAAGGAGTATGCTTTGAGATAAAAGAAGATAATATTTTGAAAAGTGAATAATAAAAGTAATAAAAGAAGATAACTTTCAGATTTAAGGAGTATGCTTTGAGATTGAAGATAATATTTTGAAAAGTGAATAAATGAAGTGAGAAAAGAAGATAGACTTTCAGATTTAAGGAGTATGCTTTGAGATAAAAGAAGATAATATTTTGAAAAGTGAATAAATGAAGTGAGAAAAGAAGATAACTTTCAGATTTAAGGAGTATGCTTTGAGATAAAAGAAGATAATATTTTGAAAAGTGAATAAATGAAGTGAGAAAAGAAGATAACTTTCAGATTTAAGGAGTATGCTTTGAGATAAAAGAAGATAATATTTTGAAAGGTGAATAAATGAAGTGAGAAAAGAAGATAACTTTCAGATTTAAGGAGTATGCTTTGAGATAAAAGAAGATAATATTTTGAAAAGTGAATAAATGAAGTGAGAAAAGAAGATAACTTTCAGATTTAAGGAGTATGCTTTGAGATAAAAGAAGATAATATTTTGAAAGGTGAATAAATGAAGTGAGAAAAGAAGATAACTTTCAGATTTAAGGAGTATGCTTTGAGATAAAAGAAGATAATATTTTGAAAAGTGAATAAATGAAGTGAGAAAAGAAGATAGACTTTCAGATTTAAGGAGTATGCTTTGAGATTGAAGATAATATTTTGAAAAGTGAATAAATGAAGTGAGAAAAGAAGATAACTTTCAGATTTAAGGAGTATGCTTTGAGATAAAAGAAGATAATATTTTGAAAAGTGAATAATAAAAGTAATAAAAGAAGATAACTTTCAGATTTAAGGAGTATGCTTTGAGATAAAAGAAGATAATATTTTGAAAAGTGAATAAATGAAGTGAGAAAAGAAGATAACTTTCAGATTTAAGGAGTATGCTTTGAGATTGAAGATAATATTTTGAAAAGTGAATAAATGAAGTGAGAAAAGAAGATAACTTTCAGATTTAAGGAGTATGCTTTGAGATAAAAGAAGATAATATTTTGAAAAGTGAATAATAAAAGTAATAAAAGAAGATAACTTTCAGATTTAAGGAGTATGCTTTGAGATAAAAGAAGATAATATTTTGAAAAGTGAATAAATGAAGTGAGAAAAGAAGATAACTTTCAGATTTAAGGAGTATGCTTTGAGATAAAAGAAGATAATATTTTGAAAAGTGAATAAATGAAGTGAGAAAAGAAGATAACTTTCAGATTTAAGGAGTATGCTTT
Source organism: Loxodes magnus (assembly GCA_946699065.1). Lineage (NCBI taxonomy): Eukaryota > Ciliophora > Karyorelictea > Loxodida > Loxodidae > Loxodes > Loxodes magnus. The sequence goes on from CAMPDV010006559.1 coordinate 4,286, forward strand.
GAGATAAAAGAAGATAATATTTTGAAAAGTGAATAAATGAAGTGAGAAAAGAAGATAACTTTCAGATTTAAGGAGTATGCTTTGAGATAAAAGAAGATAATATTTTGAAAAGTGAATAAATGAAGTGAGAAAAGAAGATAACTTTCAGATTTAAGGAGTATGCTTTGAGATAAAAGAAGATAATATTTTGAAAAGTGAATAAATGAAGTGAGAAAAGAAGATAACTTTCAGATTTAAGGAGTATGCTTTGAGATAAAAGAAGATAATATTTTGAAAGGTGAATAAATGAAGTGAGAAAAGAAGATAACTTTCAGATTTAAGGAGTATGCTTTGAGATAAAAGAAGATAATATTTTGAAAAGTGAATAATAAAAGTAATAAAAGAAGATAACTTTCAGATTTAAGGAGTATGCTTTGAGATAAAAGAAGATAATATTTTGAAAGGTGAATAAATGAAGTGAGAAAAGAAGATAACTTTCAGATTTAAGGAGTATGCTTTGAGATAAAAGAAGATAATATTTTGAAAAGTGAATAAATGAAGTGAGAAAAGAAGATAACTTTCAGATTTAAGGAGTATGCTTTGAGATAAAAGAAGATAATATTTTGAAAAGTGAATAAATGAAGTGAGAAAAGAAGATAACTTTCAGATTTAAGGAGTATGCTTTGAGATAAAAGAAGATAATATTTTGAAAGGTGAATAATAAAAGTAATAAAAGAAGATAACTTTCAGATTTAAGGAGTATGCTTTGAGATAAAAGAAGATAATATTTTGAAAAGTGAATAAATGAAGTGAGAAAAGAAGATAACTTTCAGATTTAAGGAGTATGCTTTGAGATAAAAGAAGATAATATTTTGAAAGGTGAATAAATGAAGTGAGAAAAGAAGATAACTTTCAGATTTAAGGAGTATGCTTTGAGATAAAAGAAGATAATATTTTGAAAAGTGAATAATAAAAGTAATAAAAGAAGATAACTTTCAGATTTAAGGAGTATGCTTTGAGATAAAAGAAGATAATATTTTGAAAGGTGAATAAATGAAGTGAGAAAAGAAGATAACTTTCAGATTTAAGGAGTATGCTTTGAGATAAAAGAAGATAATATTTTGAAAAGTGAATAATAAAAGTAATAAAAGAAGATTACTTTCAGATTTAAGGAGTATGCTTTGAGATAAAAGAAGATAATATTTTGAAAAGTGAATAAATGAAGTGAGAAAAGAAGATAACTTTCAGATTTAAGGAGTATGCTTTGAGATAAAAGAAGATAATATTTTGAAAAGTGAATAAATGAAGTGAGAAAAGAAGATAACTTTCAGATTTAAGGAGTATGCTTTGAGATAAAAGAATATAATATTTTGAAAAGTGAATAAATGAAGTGAGAAAAGAAGATAACTTTCAGATTTAAGGAGTATGCTTTGAGATTGAAGATAATATTTTGAAAAGTGAATAAATGAAGTGAGAAAAGAAGATAACTTTCAGATTTAAGGAGTATGCTTTGAGATAAAAGAAGATAATATTTTGAAAGGTGAATAAATGAAGTGAGAAAAGAAGATAACTTTCAGATTTAAGGAGTATGCTTTGAGATTGAAGATAATATTTTGAAAAGTGAATAAATGAAGTGAGAAAAGAAGATTACTTTCAGATTTAAGGAGTATGCTTTGAGATAAAAGAAGATAATATTTTGAAAGGTGAATAAATGAAGTGAGAAAAGAAGATAACTTTCAGATTTAAGGAGTATGCTTTGAGATAAAAGAAGATAATATTTTGAAAAGTGAATAAATGAAGTGAGAAAAGAAGATAGACTTTCAGATTTAAGGAGTATGCTTTGAGATAAAAGAAGATAATATTTTGAAAAGTGAATAAATGAAGTGAGAAAAGAAGATAACTTTCAGATTTAAGGAGTATGCTTTGAGATAAAAGAAGATAATATTTTGAAAAGTGAATAAATGAAGTGAGAAAAGAAGATAACTTTCAGATTTAAGGAGTATGCTTTGAGATAAAAGAAGATAATATTTTGAAAAGTGAATAATAAAAGTAATAAAAGAAGATAACTTTCAGATTTAAGGAGTATGCTTTGAGATTGAAGATAATATTTTGAAAAGTGAATAAATGAAGTGAGAAAAGAAGATAACTTTCAGATTTAAGGAGTATGCTTTGAGATAAAAGAAGATAATATTTTGAAAAGTGAATAATAAAAGTAATAAAAGAAGATAACTTTCAGATTTAAGGAGTATGCTTTGAGATAAAAGAAGATAATATTTTGAAAAGTGAATAAATGAAGTGAGAAAAGAAGATAACTTTCAGATTTAAGGAGTATGCTTTGAGATAAAAGAAGATAATATTTTGAAAAGTGAATAATAAAAGTAATAAAAGAAGATAACTTTCAGATTTAAGGAGTATGCTTTGAGATTGAAGATAATATTTTGAAAAGTGAATAAATGAAGTGAGAAAAGAAGATAGACTTTCAGATTTAAGGAGTATGCTTTGAGATAAAAGAAGATAATATTTTGAAAAGTGAATAAATGAAGTGAGAAAAGAAGATAACTTTCAGATTTAAGGAGTATGCTTTGAGATAAAAGAAGATAATATTTTGAAAAGTGAATAAATGAAGTGAGAAAAGAAGATAACTTTCAGATTTAAGGAGTATGCTTTGAGATAAAAGAAGATAATATTTTGAAAGGTGAATAAATGAAGTGAGAAAAGAAGATAACTTTCAGATTTAAGGAGTATGCTTTGAGATAAAAGAAGATAATATTTTGAAAAGTGAATAAATGAAGTGAGAAAAGAAGATAACTTTCAGATTTAAGGAGTATGCTTTGAGATAAAAGAAGATAATATTTTGAAAGGTGAATAAATGAAGTGAGAAAAGAAGATAACTTTCAGATTTAAGGAGTATGCTTTGAGATTGAAGATAATATTTTGAAAAGTGAATAAATGAAGTGAGAAAAGAAGATAGACTTTCAGATTTAAGGAGTATGCTTTGAGATTGAAGATAATATTTTGAAAAGTGAATAAATGAAGTGAGAAAAGAAGATAACTTTCAGATTTAAGGAGTATGCTTTGAGATAAAAGAAGATAATATTTTGAAAAGTGAATAATAAAAGTAATAAAAGAAGATAACTTTCAGATTTAAGGAGTATGCTTTGAGATAAAAGAAGATAATATTTTGAAAAGTGAATAAATGAAGTGAGAAAAGAAGATAACTTTCAGATTTAAGGAGTATGCTTTGAGATTGAAGATAATATTTTGAAAAGTGAATAAATGAAGTGAGAAAAGAAGATAACTTTCAGATTTAAGGAGTATGCTTTGAGATAAAAGAAGATAATATTTTGAAAAGTGAATAATAAAAGTAATAAAAGAAGATAACTTTCAGATTTAAGGAGTATGCTTTGAGATAAAAGAAGATAATATTTTGAAAAGTGAATAAATGAAGTGAGAAAAGAAGATAACTTTCAGATTTAAGGAGTATGCTTTGAGATTGAAGATAATATTTTGAAAGGTGAATAAATGAAGTGAGAAAAGAAGATAACTTTCAGATTTAAGGAGTATGCTTTGAGATAAAAGAAGATAATATTTTGAAAAGTGAATAATAAAAGTAATAAAAGAAGATAACTTTCAGATTTAAGGAGTATGCTTTGAGATAAAAGAAGATAATATTTTGAAAAGTGAATAAATGAAGTGAGAAAAGAAGATAACTTTCAGATTTAAGGAGTATGCTTTGAGATAAAAGAAGATAATATTTTGAAAAGTGAATAATAAAAGTAATAAAAGAAGATAACTTTCAGATTTAAGGAGTATGCTTTGAGATAAAAGAAGATAATATTTTGAAAAGTGAATACTAAAGTAATAAAAGAAGATAACTTTCAGATTTAAGGAGTATGCTTTGAGATTGAAGATAATATTTTGAAAAGTGAATAAATGAAGTAATAAAAGAAGATAACTTTCAGATTTAAGGAGTATGCTTTGAGATTGAAGATAATATTTTGAAAAGTGAATAATAAAAGTAATAAAAGAAGATAACTTTCAGATTTAAGGAGTATGCTTTGAGATAAAAGAAGATAATATTTTGAAAAGTGAATAAATGAAGTAATAAAAGAAGATAACTTTCAGATTTAAGGAGTATGCTTTGAGATAAAAGATAATATTTTGAAAAGTGAATAATAAAAGTAATAAAAGAAGATAACTTTCAGATTTAAGGAGTATGCTTTGAGATTGAAGATAATATTTTGAAAAGTGAATAAATGAAGTGAGAAAAGAAGATAACTTTCAGATTTAAGGAGTATGCTTTGAGATTGAAGATAATATTTTGAAAAGTGAATAAATGAAGTGAGAAAAGAAGATAACTTTCAGATTTAAGGAGTATGCTTTGAGATAAAAGAAGATAATATTTTGAAAAGTGAATAAATGAAGTGAGAAAAGAAGATAACTTTCAGATTTAAGGAGTATGCTTTGAGATTGAAGATAATATTTTGAAAAGTGAATAATAAAAGTAATAAAAGAAGATAACTTTCAGATTTAAGGAGTATGCTTTGAGATTGAAGATAATATTTTGAAAAGTGAATAAATGAAGTGAGAAAAGAAGATAACTTTCAGATTTAAGGAGTATGCTTTGAGATAAAAGAAGATAATATTTTGAAAAGTGAATAAATGAAGTGAGAAAAGAAGATAACTTTCAGATTTAAGGAGTATGCTTTGAGATTGAAGATAATATTTTGAAAAGTGAATAATAAAAGTAATAAAAGAAGATAACTTTCAGATTTAAGGAGTATGCTTTGAGATAAAAGAAGATAATATTTTGAAAAGTGAATAAATGAAGTGAGAAAAGAAGATAACTTTCAGATTTAAGGAGTATGCTTTGAGATAAAAGAAGATAATATTTTGAAAAGTGAATAAATGAAGTGAGAAAAGAAGATAACTTTCAGATTTAAGGAGTATGCTTTGAGATAAAAGAAGATAATATTTTGAAAAGTGAATAAATGAAGTGAGAAAAGAAGATAACTTTCAGATTTAAGGAGTATGCTTTGAGATAAAAGAAGATAATATTTTGAAAAGTGAATAAATGAAGTGAGAAAAGAAGATAACTTTCAGATTTAAGGAGTATGCTTTGAGATTGAAGATAATATTTTGAAAGGTGAATAAATGAAGTGAGAAAAGAAGATAACTTTCAGATTTAAGGAGTATGCTTTGAGATAAAAGAAGATAATATTTTGAAAAGTGAATAAATGAAGTGAGAAAAGAAGATTACTTTCAGATTTAAGGAGTATGCTTTGAGATAAAAGAAGATAATATTTTGAAAAGTGAATAAATGAAGTGAGAAAAGAAGATAACTTTCAGATTTAAGGAGTATGCTTTGAGATAAAAGAAGATAATATTTTGAAAAGTGAATAAATGAAGTGAGAAAAGAAGATAGACTTTCAGATTTAAGGAGTATGCTTTGAGATAAAAGAAGATAATATTTTGAAAAGTGAATAAATGAAGTGAGAAAAGAAGATAACTTTCAGATTTAAGGAGTATGCTTTGAGATTGAAGATAATATTTTGAAAAGTGAATAAATGAAGTGAGAAAAGAAGATAACTTTCAGATTTAAGGAGTATGCTTTGAGATAAAAGATAATATTTTGAAAAGTGAATAATAAAAGTAATAAAAGAAGATAACTTTCAGATTTAAGGAGTATGCTTTGAGATAAAAGAAGATAATATTTTGAAAAGTGAATAAATGAAGTAATAAAAGAAGATAACTTTCAGATTTAAGGAGTATGCTTTGAGATAAAAGATAATATTTTGAAAAGTGAATAATAAAAGTAATAAAAGAAGATAACTTTCAGATTTAAGGAGTATGCTTTGAGATTGAAGATAATATTTTGAAAGGTGAATAAATGAAGTGAGAAAAGAAGATAACTTTCAGATTTAAGGAGTATGCTTTGAGATTGAAGATAATATTTTGAAAAGTGAATAAATGAAGTGAGAAAAGAAGATAACTTTCAGATTTAAGGAGTATGCTTTGAGATAAAAGAAGATAATATTTTGAAAAGTGAATAAATGAAGTGAGAAAAGAAGATAACTTTCAGATTTAAGGAGTATGCTTTGAGATTGAAGATAATATTTTGAAAAGTGAATAATAAAAGTAATAAAAGAAGATAACTTTCAGATTTAAGGAGTATGCTTTGAGATAAAAGAAGATAATATTTTGAAAGGTGAATAAATGAAGTGAGAAAAGAAGATAACTTTCAGATTTAAGGAGTATGCTTTGAGATAAAAGAAGATAATATTTTGAAAAGTGAATAAATGAAGTGAGAAAAGAAGATAACTTTCAGATTTAAGGAGTATGCTTTGAGATTGAAGATAATATTTTGAAAAGTGAATAATAAAAGTAATAAAAGAAGATAACTTTCAGATTTAAGGAGTATGCTTTGAGATTGAAGATAATATTTTGAAAGGTGAATAAATGAAGTGAGAAAAGAAGATAACTTTCAGATTTAAGGAGTATGCTTTGAGATAAAAGAAGATAATATTTTGAAAAGTGAATAAATGAAGTGAGAAAAGAAGATAACTTTCAGATTTAAGGAGTATGCTTTGAGATAAAAGAAGATAATATTTTGAAAAGTGAATAAATGAAGTGAGAAAAGAAGATAACTTTCAGATTTAAGGAGTATGCTTTGAGATAAAAGAAGATAATATTTTGAAAAGTGAATAAATGAAGTGAGAAAAGAAGATAACTTTCAGATTTAAGGAGTATGCTTTGAGATAAAAGAAGATAATATTTTGAAAGGTGAATAAATGAAGTGAGAAAAGAAGATAACTTTCAGATTTAAGGAGTATGCTTTGAGATAAAAGAAGATAATATTTTGAAAAGTGAATAAATGAAGTGAGAAAAGAAGATTACTTTCAGATTTAAGGAGTATGCTTTGAGATAAAAGAAGATAATATTTTGAAAGGTGAATAAATGAAGTGAGAAAAGAAGATAACTTTCAGATTTAAGGAGTATGCTTTGAGATAAAAGAAGATAATATTTTGAAAAGTGAATAAATGAAGTGAGAAAAGAAGATAGACTTTCAGATTTAAGGAGTATGCTTTGAGATAAAAGAAGATAATATTTTGAAAAGTGAATAAATGAAGTGAGAAAAGAAGATAACTTTCAGATTTAAGGAGTATGCTTTGAGATAAAAGAAGATAATATTTTGAAAAGTGAATAAATGAAGTGAGAAAAGAAGATAACTTTCAGATTTAAGGAGTATGCTTTGAGATAAAAGAAGATAATATTTTGAAAAGTGAATAATAAAAGTAATAAAAGAAGATAACTTTCAGATTTAAGGAGTATGCTTTGAGATAAAAGATAATATTTTGAAAAGTGAATAAATGAAGTGAGAAAAGAAGATAACTTTCAGATTTAAGGAGTATGCTTTGAGATAAAAGAAGATAATATTTTGAAAAGTGAATAAATGAAGTGAGAAAAGAAGATAACTTTCAGATTTAAGGAGTATGCTTTGAGATAAAAGAAGATAATATTTTGAAAAGTGAATAAATGAAGTGAGAAAAGAAGATAACTTTCAGATTTAAGGAGTATGCTTTGAGATAAAAGAAGATAATATTTTGAAAAGTGAATAATAAAAGTAATAAAAGAAGATAACTTTCAGATTTAAGGAGTATGCTTTGAGATTGAAGATAATATTTTGAAAAGTGAATAAATGAAGTGAGAAAAGAAGATAACTTTCAGATTTAAGGAGTATGCTTTGAGATAAAAGAAGATAATATTTTGAAAAGTGAATAAATGAAGTGAGAAAAGAAGATAACTTTCAGATTTAAGGAGTATGCTTTGAGATTGAAGATAATATTTTGAAAAGTGAATAAATGAAGTGAGAAAAGAAGATAACTTTCAGATTTAAGGAGTATGCTTTGAGATAAAAGAAGATAATATTTTGAAAAGTGAATAATAAAAGTAATAAAAGAAGATAACTTTCAGATTTAAGGAGTATGCTTTGAGATTGAAGATAATATTTTGAAAGGTGAATAAATGAAGTGAGAAAAGAAGATAACTTTCAGATTTAAGGAGTATGCTTTGAGATAAAAGAAGATAATATTTTGAAAAGTGAATAATAAAAGTAATAAAAGAAGATAACTTTCAGATTTAAGGAGTATGCTTTGAGATAAAAGAAGATAATATTTTGAAAAGTGAATAAATGAAGTGAGAAAAGAAGATAACTTTCAGATTTAAGGAGTATGCTTTGAGATAAAAGAAGATAATATTTTGAAAAGTGAATAATAAAAGTAATAAAAGAAGATAACTTTCAGATTTAAGGAGTATGCTTTGAGATTGAAGATAATATTTTGAAAAGTGAATAAATGAAGTGAGAAAAGAAGATAACTTTCAGATTTAAGGAGTATGCTTTGAGATAAAAGAAGATAATATTTTGAAAAGTGAATAAATGAAGTGAGAAAAGAAGATAACTTTCAGATTTAAGGAGTATGCTTTGAGATAAAAGAAGATAATATTTTGAAAAGTGAATAAATGAAGTGAGAAAAGAAGATAACTTTCAGATTTAAGGAGTATGCTTTGAGATAAAAGAAGATAATATTTTGAAAAGTGAATAATAAAAGTAATAAAAGAAGATAACTTTCAGATTTAAGGAGTATGCTTTGAGATAAAAGAAGATAATATTTTGAAAGGTGAATAAATGAAGTGAGAAAAGAAGATAACTTTCAGATTTAAGGAGTATGCTTTGAGATAAAAGAAGATAATATTTTGAAAGGTGAATAAATGAAGTGAGAAAAGAAGATAGACTTTCAGATTTAAGGAGTATGCTTTGAGATAAAAGAAGATAATATTTTGAAAAGTGAATAAATGAAGTGAGAAAAGAAGATAACTTTCAGATTTAAGGAGTATGCTTTGAGATAAAAGAAGATAATATTTTGAAAAGTGAATAATAAAAGTAATAAAAGAAGATAACTTTCAGATTTAAGGAGTATGCTTTGAGATAAAAGAAGATAATATTTTGAAAAGTGAATAAATGAAGTGAGAAAAGAAGATACCTTTCAGATTTAAGGAGTATGCTTTGAGATTGAAGATAATATTTTGAAAAGTGAATAAATGAAGTGAGAAAAGAAGATAACTTTCAGATTTAAGGAGTATGCTTTGAGATAAAAGAAGATAATATTTTGAAAAGTGAATAATAAAAGTAATAAAAGAAGATAACTTTCAGATTTAAGGAGTATGCTTTGAGATAAAAGAAGATAATATTTTGAAAAGTGAATAAATGAAGTGAGAAAAGAAGATAACTTTCAGATTTAAGGAGTATGCTTTGAGATAAAAGAAGATAATATTTTGAAAAGTGAATAAATGAAGTGAGAAAAGAAGATAACTTTCAGATTTAAGGAGTATGCTTTGAGATAAAAGAAGATAATATTTTGAAAAGTGAATACTAAAGTAATAAAAGAAGATAACTTTCAGATTTAAGGAGTATGCTTTGAGATTGAAGATAATATTTTGAAAAGTGAATAAATGAAGTAATAAAAGAAGATAACTTTCAGATTTAAGGAGTATGCTTTGAGATAAAAGATAATATTTTGAAAAGTGAATAATAAAAGTAATAAAAGAAGATAACTTTCAGATTTAAGGAGTATGCTTTGAGATTGAAGATAATATTTTGAAAAGTGAATAAATGAAGTGAGAAAAGAAGATAACTTTCAGATTTAAGGAGTATGCTTTGAGATTGAAGATAATATTTTGAAAAGTGAATAAATGAAGTGAGAAAAGAAGATAACTTTCAGATTTAAGGAGTATGCTTTGAGATAAAAGAAGATAATATTTTGAAAAGTGAATAAATGAAGTGAGAAAAGAAGATAACTTTCAGATTTAAGGAGTATGCTTTGAGATTGAAGATAATATTTTGAAAAGTGAATAATAAAAGTAATAAAAGAAGATAACTTTCAGATTTAAGGAGTATGCTTTGAGATAAAAGAAGATAATATTTTGAAAGGTGAATAAATGAAGTGAGAAAAGAAGATAACTTTCAGATTTAAGGAGTATGCTTTGAGATAAAAGAAGATAATATTTTGAAAAGTGAATAAATGAAGTGAGAAAAGAAGATAACTTTCAGATTTAAGGAGTATGCTTTGAGATTGAAGATAATATTTTGAAAAGTGAATAATAAAAGTAATAAAAGAAGATAACTTTCAGATTTAAGGAGTATGCTTTGAGATTGAAGATAATATTTTGAAAAGTGAATAATAAAAGTAATAAAAGAAGATAACTTTCAGATTTAAGGAGTATGCTTTGAGATAAAAGAAGATAATATTTTGAAAGGTGAATAAATGAAGTGAGAAAAGAAGATAACTTTCAGATTTAAGGAGTATGCTTTGAGATAAAAGAAGATAATATTTTGAAAAGTGAATAAATGAAGTGAGAAAAGAAGATAACTTTCAGATTTAAGGAGTATGCTTTGAGATTGAAGATAATATTTTGAAAAGTGAATAATAAAAGTAATAAAAGAAGATAACTTTCAGATTTAAGGAGTATGCTTTGAGATAAAAGAAGATAATATTTTGAAAAGTGAATAAATGAAGTGAGAAAAGAAGATAGACTTTCAGATTTAAGGAGTATGCTTTGAGATAAAAGAAGATAATATTTTGAAAGGTGAATAAATGAAGTGAGAAAAGAAGATAACTTTCAGATTTAAGGAGTATGCTTTGAGATAAAAGAAGATAATATTTTGAAAAGTGAATAAATGAAGTGAGAAAAGAAGATAACTTTCAGATTTAAGGAGTATGCTTTGAGATAAAAGAAGATAATATTTTGAAAGGTGAATAAATGAAGTGAGAAAAGAAGATAACTTTCAGATTTAAGGAGTATGCTTTGAGATAAAAGAAGATAATATTTTGAAAAGTGAATAAATGAAGTGAGAAAAGAAGATAACTTTCAGATTTAAGGAGTATGCTTTGAGATAAAAGAAGATAATATTTTGAAAAGTGAATAAATGAAGTGAGAAAAGAAGATAACTTTCAGATTTAAGGAGTATGCTTTGAGATAAAAGAAGATAATATTTTGAAAAGTGAATAAATGAAGTGAGAAAAGAAGATAACTTTCAGATTTAAGGAGTATGCTTTGAGATAAAAGAAGATAATATTTTGAAAAGTGAATACTAAAGTAATAAAAGAAGATAACTTTCAGATTTAAGGAGTATGCTTTGAGATAAAAGAAGATAATATTTTGAAAAGTGAATAAATGAAGTGAGAAAAGAAGATAACTTTCAGATTTAAGGAGTATGCTTTGAGATAAAAGAAGATAATATTTTGAAAAGTGAATAAATGAAGTGAGAAAAGAAGATAACTTTCAGATTTAAGGAGTATGCTTTGAGATAAAAGAAGATAATATTTTGAAAGGTGAATAAATGAAGTGAGAAAAGAAGATAACTTTCAGATTTAAGGAGTATGCTTTGAGATAAAAGAAGATAATATTTTGAAAGGTGAATAAATGAAGTGAGAAAAGAAGATAACTTTCAGATTTAAGGAGTATGCTTTGAGATAAAAGAAGATAATATTTTGAAAAGTGAATAATAAAAGTAATAAAAGAAGATAACTTTCAGATTTAAGGAGTATGCTTTGAGATTGAAGATAATATTTTGAAAAGTGAATAATAAAAGTAAGAAAAGAAGATAACTTTCAGATTTTAAGGAGTATGCTTTGAGATAAAAGAAGATAATATTTTGAAAGGTGAATAAATGAAGTGAGAAAAGAAGATAACTTTCAGATTTAAGGAGTATGCTTTGAGATAAAAGAAGATAATATTTTGAAAAGTGAATAAATGAAGTGAGAAAAGAAGATAACTTTCAGATTTAAGGAGTATGCTTTGAGATTGAAGATAATATTTTGAAAAGTGAATAATAAAAGTAATAAAAGAAGATAACTTTCAGATTTAAGGAGTATGCTTTGAGATAAAAGAAGATAATATTTTGAAAAGTGAATAAATGAAGTGAGAAAAGAAGATAACTTTCAGATTTAAGGAGTATGCTTTGAGATAAAAGAAGATAATATTTTGAAAAGTGAATAAATGAAGTGAGAAAAGAAGATAACTTTCAGATTTAAGGAGTATGCTTTGAGATAAAAGAAGATAATATTTTGAAAAGTGAATAAATGAAGTGAGAAAAGAAGATAACTTTCAGATTTAAGGAGTATGCTTTGAGATAAAAGAAGATAATATTTTGAAAAGTGAATAATAAAAGTAATAAAAGAAGATAACTTTCAGATTTAAGGAGTATGCTTTGAGATAAAAGAAGATAATATTTTGAAAAGTGAATAAATGAAGTGAGAAAAGAAGATAACTTTCAGATTTAAGGAGTATGCTTTGAGATAAAAGAAGATAATATTTTGAAAAGTGAATAATAAAAGTAATAAAAGAAGATAACTTTCAGATTTAAGGAGTATGCTTTGAGATAAAAGAAGATAATATTTTGAAAAGTGAATAAATGAAGTGAGAAAAGAAGATAACTTTCAGATTTAAGGAGTATGCTTTGAGATAAAAGAAGATAATATTTTGAAAAGTGAATAAATGAAGTGAGAAAAGAAGATAACTTTCAGATTTAAGGAGTATGCTTTGAGATAAAAGAAGATAATATTTTGAAAAGTGAATAAATGAAGTGAGAAAAGAAGATACCTTTCAGATTTAAGGAGTATGCTTTGAGATTGAAGATAATATTTTGAAAAGTGAATAGATGAAGTGAGAAAAGAAGATAACTTTCAGATTTAAGGAGTATGCTTTGAGATAAAAGAAGATAATATTTTGAAAAGTGAATAAATGAAGTGAGAAAAGAAGATAACTTTCAGATTTAAGGAGTATGCTTTGAGATAAAAGAAGATAATATTTTGAAAAGTGAATAAATGAAGTGAGAAAAGAAGATAACTTTCAGATTTAAGGAGTATGCTTTGGAATAAAAGAAGATAATATTTTGAAAAGTGAATAAATGAAGTAAGAAAAGAAGATAAACTTTCAGATTTAAGGATTATGCTTTGAGATTGAAGATAATATTTTGAAAAGTGAATAAATGAAGTGAGAAAAGAAGATAACTTTCAGATTTAAGGAGTATGCTTTGAGATAAAAGAAGATAATATTTTGAAAAGTGAATAAATGAAGTGAGAAAAGAAGATAACTTTCAGATTTAAGGAGTATGCTTTGAGATAAAAGAAGATAATATTTTGAAAAGTGAATAAATGAAGTGAGAAAAGAAGATAACTTTCAGATTTAAGGAGTATGCTTTGAGATAAAAGAAGATAATATTTTGAAAAGTGAATAAATGAAGTGAGAAAAGAAGATAACTTTCAGATTTAAGGAGTATGCTTTGAGATAAAAGAAGATAATATTTTGAAAAGTGAATAAATGAAGTGAGAAAAGAAGATAACTTTCAGATTTAAGGAGTATGCTTTGAGATTGAAGATAATATTTTGAAAAGTGAATAAATGAAGTGAGAAAAGAAGATAACTTTCAGATTTAAGGAGTATGCTTTGAGATAAAAGAAGATAATATTTTGAAAAGTGAATAATAAAAGTAATAAAAGAAGATAACTTTCAGATTTAAGGAGTATGCTTTGAGATTGAAGATAATATTTTGAAAAGTGAATAAATGAAGTGAGAAAAGAAGATAACTTTCAGATTTAAGGAGTATGCTTTGAGATAAAAGAAGATAATATTTTGAAAGGTGAATAAATGAAGTGAGAAAAGAAGATAACTTTCAGATTTAAGGAGTATGCTTTGAGATAAAAGAAGATAATATTTTGAAAAGTGAATAATAAAAGTAATAAAAGAAGATAACTTTCAGATTTAAGGAGTATGCTTTGAGATTGAAGATAATATTTTGAAAAGTGAATAAATGAAGTGAGAAAAGAAGATAACTTTCAGATTTAAGGAGTATGCTTTGAGATAAAAGAAGATAATATTTTGAAAAGTGAATAAATGAAGTGAGAAAAGAAGATAACTTTCAGATTTAAGGAGTATGCTTTGAGATAAAAGAAGATAATATTTTGAAAAGTGAATAAATGAAGTGAGAAAAGAAGATAACTTTCAGATTTAAGGAGTATGCTTTGAGATAAAAGAAGATAATATTTTGAAAAGTGAATAATAAAAGTAATAAAAGAAGATAACTTTCAGATTTAAGGAGTATGCTTTGAGATTGAAGATAATATTTTGAAAAGTGAATAAATGAAGTGAGAAAAGAAGATAACTTTCAGATTTAAGGAGTATGCTTTGAGATAAAAGAAGATAATATTTTGAAAAGTGAATAAATGAAGTGAGAAAAGAAGATAACTTTCAGATTTAAGGAGTATGCTTTGAGATAAAAGAAGATAATATTTTGAAAAGTGAATAAATGAAGTGAGAAAAGAAGATAACTTTCAGATTTAAGGAGTATGCTTTGAGATAAAAGAAGATAATATTTTTAAAAGTGAATAAATGAAGTGAGAAAAGAAGATAACTTTCAGATTTAAGGAGTATGCTTTGAGATAAAAGAAGATAATATTTTGAAAAGTGAATAAATGAAGTGAGAAAAGAAGATAACTTTCAGATTTAAGGAGTATGCTTTGAGATAAAAGAAGATAATATTTTGAAAGGTGAATAAATGAAGTGAGAAAAGAAGATAACTTTCAGATTTAAGGAGTATGCTTTGAGATAAAAGAAGATAATATTTTGAAAGGTGAATAAATGAAGTGAGAAAAGAAGATAACTTTCAGATTTAAGGAGTATGCTTTGAGATAAAAGAAGATAATATTTTGAAAAGTGAATAAATGAAGTGAGAAAAGAAGATAACTTTCAGATTTAAGGAGTATGCTTTGAGATAAAAGAAGATAATATTTTGAAAGGTGAATAAATGAAGTGAGAAAAGAAGATAACTTTCAGATTTAAGGAGTATGCTTTGAGATAAAAGAAGATAATATTTTGAAAAGTGAATAAATGAAGTGAGAAAAGAAGATAGACTTTCAGATTTAAGGAGTATGCTTTGAGATTGAAGATAATATTTTGAAAAGTGAATAAATGAAGTGAGAAAAGAAGATAACTTTCAGATTTAAGGAGTATGCTTTGAGATAAAAGAAGATAATATTTTGAAAAGTGAATAATAAAAGTAATAAAAGAAGATAACTTTCAGATTTAAGGAGTATGCTTTGAGATTGAAGATAATATTTTGAAAGGTGAATAAATGAAGTGAGAAAAGAAGATAACTTTCAGATTTAAGGAGTATGCTTTGAGATAAAAGAAGATAATATTTTGAAAAGTGAATAAATGAAGTGAGAAAAGAAGATAACTTTCAGATTTAAGGAGTATGCTTTGAGATAAAAGAAGATAATATTTTGAAAAGTGAATAAATGAAGTGAGAAAAGAAGATAACTTTCAGATTTAAGGAGTATGCTTTGAGATAAAAGAAGATAATATTTTGAAAAGTGAATAAATGAAGTGAGAAAAGAAGATAACTTTCAGATTTAAGGAGTATGCTTTGAGATAAAAGAAGATAATATTTTGAAAGGTGAATAAATGAAGTGAGAAAAGAAGATAACTTTCAGATTTAAGGAGTATGCTTTGAGATAAAAGAAGATAATATTTTGAAAGGTGAATAAATGAAGTGAGAAAAGAAGATAACTTTCAGATTTAAGGAGTATGCTTTGAGATAAAAGAAGATAATATTTTGAAAAGTGAATAATAAAAGTAATAAAAGAAGATAACTTTCAGATTTAAGGAGTATGCTTTGAGATTGAAGATAATATTTTGAAAAGTGAATAAATGAAGTGAGAAAAGAAGATAACTTTCAGATTTAAGGAGTATGCTTTGAGATTGAAGATAATATTTTGAAAAGTGAATAAATGAAGTGAGAAAAGAAGATAACTTTCAGATTTAAGGAGTATGCTTTGAGATAAAAGAAGATAATATTTTGAAAAGTGAATAAATGAAGTGAGAAAAGAAGATAGACTTTCAGATTTAAGGAGTATGCTTTGAGATTGAAGATAATATTTTGAAAAGTGAATAAATGAAGTGAGAAAAGAAGATAACTTTCAGATTTAAGGAGTATGCTTTGAGATAAAAGAAGATAATATTTTGAAAAGTGAATAAATGAAGTGAGAAAAGAAGATAACTTTCAGATTTAAGGAGTATGCTTTGAGATAAAAGAAGATAATATTTTGAAAGGTGAATAAATGAAGTGAGAAAAGAAGATAACTTTCAGATTTAAGGAGTATGCTTTGAGATAAAAGAAGATAATATTTTGAAAAGTGAATAAATGAAGTGAGAAAAGAAGATAGACTTTCAGATTTAAGGAGTATGCTTTGAGATTGAAGATAATATTTTGAAAAGTGAATAAATGAAGTGAGAAAAGAAGATAACTTTCAGATTTAAGGAGTATGCTTTGAGATAAAAGAAGATAATATTTTGAAAAGTGAATAAATGAAGTGAGAAAAGAAGATACCTTTCAGATTTAAGGAGTATGCTTTGAGATTGAAGATAATATTTTGAAAAGTGAATAGATGAAGTGAGAAAAGAAGATAACTTTCAGATTTAAGGAGTATGCTTTGAGATAAAAGAAGATAATATTTTGAAAAGTGAATAAATGAAGTGAGAAAAGAAGATAACTTTCAGATTTAAGGAGTATGCTTTGAGATAAAAGAAGATAATATTTTGAAAAGTGAATAAATGAAGTGAGAAAAGAAGATAACTTTCAGATTTAAGGAGTATGCTTTGAGATAAAAGAAGATAATATTTTGAAAAGTGAATAAATGAAGTGAGAAAAGAAGATAACTTTCAGATTTAAGGAGTATGCTTTGAGATTGAAGATAATATTTTGAAAAGTGAATAAATGAAGTGAGAAAAGAAGATAACTTTCAGATTTAAGGAGTATGCTTTGAGATAAAAGAAGATAATATTTTGAAAAGTGAATAATAAAAGTAATAAAAGAAGATAACTTTCAGATTTAAGGAGTATGCTTTGAGATTGAAGATAATATTTTGAAAAGTGAATAAATGAAGTGAGAAAAGAAGATAACTTTCAGATTTAAGGAGTATGCTTTGAGATTGAAGATAATATTTTGAAAAGTGAATAAATGAAGTGAGAAAAGAAGATAACTTTCAGATTTAAGGAGTATGCTTTGAGATAAAAGAAGATAATATTTTGAAAAGTGAATAAATGAAGTGAGAAAAGAAGATAGACTTTCAGATTTAAGGAGTATGCTTTGAGATTGAAGATAATATTTTGAAAAGTGAATAAATGAAGTGAGAAAAGAAGATAACTTTCAGATTTAAGGAGTATGCTTTGAGATAAAAGAAGATAATATTTTGAAAAGTGAATAAATGAAGTGAGAAAAGAAGATAACTTTCAGATTTAAGGAGTATGCTTTGAGATTGAAGATAATATTTTGAAAAGTGAATAAATGAAGTGAGAAAAGAAGATAACTTTCAGATTTAAGGA
>CAMPDV010006560.1:0-17646 GCA_946699065.1 Loxodes magnus
TCTTATCAAAGCTTCAACACTTAAAAACTGAAATCACTCTTCTTTTCTTACTTTTCTTATTCACTTAGCTTTTAAAACTAACTACTCTTTATTACTCTTATCAAAGCTTCAAAACTTAAAAACTGAAATTACTCTTCTTTTCTTACTTTTCTTTTTCACTTTACTTTTAAAACTAAACACTCTTTATTACTCTTATCAAAGCTTCAACACTTAAAAACTGAAATTACTCTTCTTTTCTTACTTTTCTTCTTCACTTAGCTTTTAAAACTAACTACTCTTTATTACTCTTATCAAAGCTTCAACACTTAAAAACTGAAATTACTCTTCTTTTCTCACTTTTCTTCTTCACTTTACTTTTAAAACTAACTACTCTTTATTACTCTTATCAAAGCTTCAACACTTAAAAACTGAAATTACTCTTCTTTTCTTACTTTTCTTCTTCACTTTACTTTTAAAACTAACTACTTATAACTCTCATCTTATCAAAGCTTCAAAACTTTAAAACTGAAATTACTCTTCTTTTCTTACTTTTCTTCTTCACTTTACTTTTAAAACTAACTACTTATAACTCTCATCTTATCAAAGCTTCAAAACTTAAAAACTGAAATCACTCTTCTTTTCTTACTTTTCTTCTTCACTTAGCTTTTAAAACTAACTACTCTTTATTACTCTTATCAAAGCTTCAAAACTTAAAAACTGAAATTACTCTTCTTTTCTTACTTTTCTTTTTCACTTTACTTTTAAAACTAACTACTCTTTATTACTCTTATCAAAGCTTCAAAACTTAAAAACTGAAATTACTCTTCTTTTCTTACTTTTCTTCTTCACTTTACTTTTGAAACTAAACACTTATAACTCTAATCTTATCAAAGCTTAAAAACTTAAAAACTGAAATTACTCTTCTTTTCTCACTTTTCTTCTTCACTTTACTTTTAAAACTAACTACTCTTTATTACTCTTATCAAAGTTTCAAAGCTTTAAAACTGAAATTACTCTTCTTTTCTTACTTTTCTTCTTCACTTTACTTTTAAAACTAACTACTTATAACTCTCATCTTATCAAAGCTTCAACACTAAAAATTAATTACTCTTCTTTTCTTACTTTTCTTCTTCACTTTACTTTTAAAACTAACTACTCTTTATTACTCTTATCAAAGCTTAAACACTTAAAAACTGAAATTACTCTTCTTTTCTTACTTTTCTTCTTCACTTTACTTTTAAAACTAACTACTTATAACTCTAATCTTATCAAAGCTTCAAAACTTTAAAACTGAAATTACTCTTCTTTTCTTACTTTTCTTCTTCACTTTACTTTTAAAACTAACTACTTATAACTCTCATCTTATCAAAGCTTCAAAACTTAAAAACTGAAATCACTCTTCTTTTCTTACTTTTCTTATTCACTTAGCTTTTAAAACTAACTACTCTTTATTACTCTTATCAAAGCTTCAAAACTTAAAAACTGAAATTACTCTTCTTTTCTTACTTTTCTTCTTCACTTTACTTTTAAAACTAAACACTCTTTATTACTCTTATCAAAGCTTCAACACTTAAAAACTGAAATTACTCTTCTTTTCTTACTTTTCTTCTTCACTTTACTTTTAAAACTAACTACTCTTTATTACTCTTATCAAAGCTTCAACACTTAAAAACTGAAATTACTCTTCTTTTCTCACTTTTCTTCTTCACTTAGCTTTTAAAACTAACTACTCTTTATTACTCTTATCAAAGCTTCAACACTTAAAAACTGAAATTACTCTTCTTTTCTTACTTTTCTTCTTCACTTTACTTTTAAAACTAACTACTTATAACTCTCATCTTATCAAAGCTTCAAAACTTTAAAACTGAAATTACTCTTCTTTTCTTACTTTTCTTCTTCACTTTACTTTTAAAACTAACTACTTATAACTCTCATCTTATCAAAGCTTCAAAACTTAAAAACTGAAATCACTCTTCTTTTCTTACTTTTCTTATTCACTTAGCTTTTAAAACTAACTACTCTTTATTACTCTTATCAAAGCTTCAAAACTTAAAAACTGAAATTACTCTTCTTTTCTTACTTTTCTTTTTCACTTTACTTTTAAAACTAACTACTCTTTATTACTCTTATCAAAGCTTCAAAACTTAAAAACTGAAATTACTCTTCTTTTCTTACTTTTCTTCTTCACTTTACTTTTAAAACTAAACACTCTTTATTACTCTTATCAAAGCTTCAAAACTTAAAAACTTAAAAACTGAAATTACTCTTCTTTTCTCACTTTTCTTCTTCACTTTACTTTTAAAACTAACTACTCTTTATTACTCTTATCAAAGCTTCAAACTTAAAAACTGAAATTACTCTTCTTTTCTTACTTTTCTTCTTCACTTAGCTTTTAAAACTAACTACTCTTTATTACTCTTATCAAAGCTTCAACACTTAAAAACTGAAATTACTCTTCTTTTCTTACTTTTCTTCTTCACTTTACTTTTAAAACTAACTACTTATAACTCTAATCTTATCAAAGCTTCAAAACTTTAAAACTGAAATTACTCTTCTTTTCTTACTTTTCTTCTTCACTTTACTTTTAAAACTAACTACTTATAACTCTCATCTTATCAAAGCTTCAAAACTTAAAAACTGAAATCACTCTTCTTTTCTTACTTTTCTTATTCACTTAGCTTTTAAAACTAACTACTCTTTATTACTCTTATCAAAGCTTCAAAACTTAAAAACTGAAATTACTCTTCTTTTCTTACTTTTCTTTTTCACTTTACTTTTAAAACTAACTACTCTTTATTACTCTTATCAAAGCTTCAACACTTAAAAACTGAAATTACTCTTCTTTTCTTACTTTTCTTCTTCACTTTACTTTTAAAACTAACTACTCTTTATTACTCTTATCAAAGCTTCAACACTTAAAAACTGAAATTACTCTTCTTTTCTCACTTTTCTTCTTCACTTTACTTTTAAAACTAACTACTCTTTATTACTCTTATCAAAGCTTCAAAACTTAAAAACTGAAATTACTCTTCTTTTCTTACTTTTCTTCTTCACTTTACTTTTAAAACTAACTACTCTTTATTACTCTTATCAAAGCTTCAAAACTTAAAAACTGAAAATACTCTTCTTTTCTTACTTTTCTTCTTCACTTTACTTTTAAAACTAAACACTCTTTATTACTCTTATCAAAGCTTCAAAACTTAAAAACTGAAATCACTCTTCTTTTCTTACTTTTCTTCTTCACTTTACTTTTAAAACTAACTACTTATAACTCTTATCAAAGCTTCAACACTTAAAAACTGAAATTACTCTTCTTTTCTTACTTTTCTTCTTCACTTTACTTTTAAAACTAACTACTCTTTATTACTCTTATCAAAGCTTCAAAACTTAAAAACTGAAATTACTCTTCTTTTCTTACTTTTCTTTTTCACTTTACTTTTAAAACTAACTACTCTTTATTACTCTTATCAAAGCTTCAAAACTTAAAAACTGAAATTACTCTTCTTTTCTTACTTTTCTTCTTCACTTTACTTTTGAAACTAAACACTTATAACTCTAATCTTATCAAAGCTTAAAAACTTAAAAACTGAAATTACTCTTCTTTTCTTACTTTTCTTCTTCACTTTACTTTTAAAACTAACTACTCTTTATTACTCTTATCAAAGCTTCAAAACTTAAAAACTGAAATTACTCTTCTTTTCTTACTTTTCTTCTTCACTTTACTTTTAAAACTAACTACTCTTTATTACTCTTATCAAAGCTTCAACACTTAAAAACTGAAATTACTCTTCTTTTCTTACTTTTCTTCTTCACTTTACTTTTAAAACTAACTACTCTTTATTACTCTTATCAAAGCTTCAACACTTAAAAACTGAAATTACTCTTCTTTTCTTACTTTTCTTCTTCACTTTACTTTTAAAACTAACTACTTATAACTCTCATCTTATCAAAGCTTCAAAACTTAAAAACTGAAATCACTCTTCTTTTCTTACTTTTCTTATTCACTTAGCTTTTAAAACTAACTACTCTTTATTACTCTTATCAAAGCTTCAAAACTTAAAAACTGAAATTACTCTTCTTTTCTTACTTTTCTTTTTCACTTTACTTTTAAAACTAACTACTCTTTATTACTCTTATCAAAGCTTCAAAACTTAAAAACTGAAATTACTCTTCTTTTCTTACTTTTCTTCTTCACTTTACTTTTGAAACTAAACTCTTTATTCTAATCTTATCAAAGCTTAAAAACTTAAAAACTGAAATTACTCTTCTTTTCTCACTTTTCTTCTTCACTTTACTTTTAAAACTAACTACTCTTTATTACTCTTATCAAAGTTTCAAAGCTTTAAAACTGAAATTACTCTTCTTTTCTTACTTTTCTTCTTCACTTTACTTTTAAAACTAACTACTTATAACTCTCATCTTATCAAAGCTTCAACACTAAAAATGAAATTACTCTTCTTTTCTTACTTTTCTTCTTCACTTTACTTTTAAAACTAACTACTCTTTATTACTCTTATCAAAGCTTCAACACTTAAAAACTGAAATTACTCTTCTTTTCTTACTTTTCTTCTTCACTTTACTTTTAAAACTAACTACTTATAACTCTAATCTTATCAAAGCTTCAAAACTTTAAAACTGAAATTACTCTTCTTTTCTTACTTTTCTTCTTCACTTTACTTTTAAAACTAACTACTTATAACTCTCACTCTTATCAAAGCTTCAAAACTTAAAAACTGAAATTACTCTTCTTTTCTTACTTTTCTTCTTCACTTAGCTTTTAAAACTAACTACTCTTTATTACTCTTATCAAAGCTTCAAAACTTAAAAACTGAAATTACTCTTCTTTTCTTACTTTTCTTTTTCACTTTACTTTTAAAACTAAACACTCTTTATTACTCTTATCAAAGCTTCAACACTTAAAAACTGAAATTACTCTTCTTTTCTTACTTTTCTTCTTCACTTAGCTTTTAAAACTAACTACTCTTTATTACTCTTATCAAAGCTTCAACACTTAAAAACTGAAATTACTCTTCTTTTCTCACTTTTCTTCTTCACTTAGCTTTTAAAACTAACTACTCTTTATTACTCTTATCAAAGCTTCAACACTTAAAAACTGAAATTACTCTTCTTTTCTTACTTTTCTTCTTCACTTTACTTTTAAAACTAACTACTTATAACTCTCATCTTATCAAAGCTTCAAAACTTTAAAACTGAAATTACTCTTCTTTTCTTACTTTTCTTCTTCACTTTACTTTTAAAACTAACTACTTATAACTCTCATCTTATCAAAGCTTCAAAACTTAAAAACTGAAATCACTCTTCTTTTCTTACTTTTCTTATTCACTTAGCTTTTAAAACTAACTACTCTTTATTACTCTTATCAAAGCTTCAAAACTTAAAAACTGAAATTACTCTTC
Organism: Loxodes magnus; assembly: GCA_946699065.1. Lineage (NCBI taxonomy): Eukaryota > Ciliophora > Karyorelictea > Loxodida > Loxodidae > Loxodes > Loxodes magnus. Next base: position 5,397 of record CAMPDV010006560.1, read on the forward strand.
TTTTCTTACTTTTCTTTTTCACTTTACTTTTAAAACTAACTACTCTTTATTACTCTTATCAAAGCTTCAAAACTTAAAAACTGAAATTACTCTTCTTTTCTTACTTTTCTTCTTCACTTTACTTTTAAAACTAAACACTCTTTATTACTCTTATCAAAGCTTCAAAGCTTAAAAACTTAAAAACTGAAATTACTCTTCTTTTCTCACTTTTCTTCTTCACTTTACTTTTAAAACTAACTACTCTTTATTACTCTTATCAAAGTTTCAAAGCTTTAAAACTGAAATTACTCTTCTTTTCTCACTTTTCTTCTTCACTTAGCTTTTAAAACTAACTACTCTTTATTACTCTTATCAAAGCTTCAACACTTAAAAACTGAAATTACTCTTCTTTTCTTACTTTTCTTCTTCACTTTACTTTTAAAACTAACTACTTATAACTCTAATCTTATCAAAGCTTCAAAACTTTAAAACTGAAATTACTCTTCTTTTCTTACTTTTCTTCTTCACTTTACTTTTAAAACTAACTACTTATAACTCTCATCTTATCAAAGCTTCAAAACTTAAAAACTGAAATCACTCTTCTTTTCTTACTTTTCTTATTCACTTAGCTTTTAAAACTAACTACTCTTTATTACTCTTATCAAAGCTTCAAAACTTAAAAACTGAAATTACTCTTCTTTTCTTACTTTTCTTTTTCACTTTACTTTTAAAACTAAACACTCTTTATTACTCTTATCAAAGCTTCAACACTTAAAAACTGAAATTACTCTTCTTTTCTTACTTTTCTTCTTCACTTAGCTTTTAAAACTAACTACTCTTTATTACTCTTATCAAAGCTTCAACACTTAAAAACTGAAATTACTCTTCTTTTCTCACTTTTCTTCTTCACTTTACTTTTAAAACTAACTACTTATAATTCTCATCTTATCAAAGTTTCAAAGCTTTAAAACTGAAATTACTCTTCTTTTCTTACTTTTCTTCTTCACTTTACTTTTAAAACTAACTACTTATAACTCTCATCTTATCAAAGCTTCAACACTAAAAATTGAAATTACTCTTCTTTTCTTACTTTTCTTCTTCACTTTACTTTTAAAACTAACTACTCTTTATTACTCTTATCAAAGCTTCAACAATGAAATTACTCTTCTTTTCTTACTTTTCTTCTTCACTTTACTTTTAAAACTAAACACTCTTTAGTACTCTTATCAAAGCTTCAAAACTTAAAAACTGAAATTACTCTTCTTTTCTTACTTTTCTTCTTCACTTTACTTTTAAAACTAAACACTCTTTATTACTCTTATCAAAGCTTCAACACTTAAAAACTGAAATTACTCTTCTTTTCTTACTTTTCTTCTTCACTTTACTTTCAAAACTAAACACTCTTTATTACTTTTATCAAAGCTTCAACACTAAAAATTAAATTACACTTCTTTTCTTACTTTTCTTCTTCACTTTACTTTTAAAACTAAACACTCTTTATTACTCTTATCAAAGCTTCAAAACTTAAAAACTGAAATTACTCTTCTTTTCTTACTTTTCTTCTTCACTTTACTTTTAAAACTAAACACTCTTTATTACTCTTATCAAAGCTTCAACACTTAAAAACTGAAATTACTCTTCTTTTCTTACTTTTCTTCTTCACTTTACTTTTAAAACTAACTACACTTTATTACTCTTATCAAAGTTTCAAAACTTAAAAACTGAAATTACTCTTCTTTTCTTACTTTTCTTCTTCACTTTACTTTTAAAACTAACTACTCTTTATTACTCTTATCAAAGCTTCAAACTTAAAAACTGAAATTACTCTTCTTTTCTTACTTTTCTTCTTCACTTTACTTTTAAAACTAAACACTCTTTATTACTCTTATCAAAGCTTCAACACTTAAAAACTGAAATTACTCTTCTTTTCTTACTTTTCTTCTTCACTTTACTTTTAAAACTAAACACTCTTTATTACTCTTATCAAAGCTTCAAAACTTAAAAACTGAAATTACTCTTCTTTTCTTACTTTTCTTCTTCACTTTACTTTTAAAACTAAACACTCTTTATTACTCTTATCAAAGCTTCAACACTTAAAAACTGAAATTACTCTTCTTTTCTTACTTTTCTTCATCACTTTACTTTCAAAACTAAACACTCTTTATTACTTTTATCAAAGCTTCAACACTAAAAATTAAATTACTCTTCTTTTCTTACTTTTCTTTTTCACTTTACTTTTAAAACTAACTACTCTTTATTACTCTTATCAAAGTTTCAAAACTTCAACACTGAAAATACTCTTCTTTTCTTACTTTTCTTCTTCACTTTACTTTTAAAACTAAACACTCTTTATTACTCTTATCAAAGCTTCAACACTTAAAAACTGAAATTACTCTTCTTTTCTTACTTTTCTTCTTCACTTTACTTTTAAAACTAACAACTCTTTATTACTCTTATCAAAGCTTCAACACTTAAAAACTGAAATTACTCTTCTTTTCTTACTTTTCTTCTTCACTTTACTTTTAAAACTAACTACTCTTTATTACTCTTATCAAAGTTTCAAAACTTAAAAACTGAAATTACTCTTTTTTGCTTACTTTTCTTCTTCACTTTACTTTTAAAACTAACTACTCTTTTAACTCTTATCAAAGCTTCAAAACTTAAAAACTGAAAATACTCTTCTTTTCTTACTTTTCTTCTTCACTTTACTTTTAAAACTAAACACTCTTTATTACTCTTATCAAAGCTTCAAAACTTAAAAACTGAAATCACTCTTCTTTTCTCACTTTTCTTCTTCACTTTACTTTTAAAACTAACTACTTATAACTCTTATCAAAGCTTCAACACTTAAAAACTGAAATTACTCTTCTTTTCTTACTTTTCTTCATCACTTTACTTTTAAAACTAACTACTCTTTATTACTCTTATCAAAGCTTCAAAACTTAAAAACTGAAATTACTCTTCTTTTCTTACTTTTCTTTTTCACTTTACTTTTAAAACTAAACACTCTTTATTACTCTTATCAAAGCTTCAAAACTTAAAAACTGAAATTACTCTTCTTTTCTTACTTTTCTTCTTCACTTTACTTTTGAAACTAAACACTTATAACTCTAATCTTATCAAAGCTTAAAAACTTAAAAACTGAAATTACTCTTCTTTTCTCACTTTTCTTCTTCACTTTACTTTTAAAACTAACTACTCTTTATTACTCTTATCAAAGCTTCAAAACTTAAAAACTGAAATTACTCTTCTTTTCTTACTTTTCTTCTTCACTTTACTTTTAAAACTAACTACTCTTTATTACTCTTATCAAAGCTTCAACACTTAAAAACTGAAATTACTCTTCTTTTCTTACTTTTCTTCTTCACTTTACTTTTAAAACTAACTACTTATAACTCTAATCTTATCAAAGCTTCAAAACTTTAAAACTGAAATTACTCTTCTTTTCTTACTTTTCTTCTTCACTTTACTTTTAAAACTAACTACTTATAACTCTCATCTTATCAAAGCTTCAAAACTTAAAAACTGAAATCACTCTTCTTTTCTTACTTTTCTTATTCACTTAGCTTTTAAAACTAACTACTCTTTATTACTCTTATCAAAGCTTCAAAACTTAAAAACTGAAATTACTCTTCTTTTCTTACTTTTCTTTTTCACTTTACTTTTAAAACTAACTACTCTTTATTACTCTTATCAAAGCTTCAAAACTTAAAAACTGAAATTACTCTTCTTTTCTTACTTTTCTTCTTCACTTTACTTTTGAAACTAAACACTTATAACTCTAATCTTATCAAAGCTTAAAAACTTAAAAACTGAAATTACTCTTCTTTTCTCACTTTTCTTCTTCACTTTACTTTTAAAACTAACTACTCTTTATTACTCTTATCAAAGTTTCAAAGCTTTAAAACTGAAATTACTCTTCTTTTCTTACTTTTCTTCTTCACTTTACTTTTAAAACTAACTACTTATAACTCTCATCTTATCAAAGCTTCAACACTAAAAATTAATTACTCTTCTTTTCTTACTTTTCTTCTTCACTTTACTTTTAAAACTAACTACTCTTTATTACTCTTATCAAAGCTTAAACACTTAAAAACTGAAATTACTCTTCTTTTCTTACTTTTCTTCTTCACTTTACTTTTAAAACTAACTACTTATAACTCTAATCTTATCAAAGCTTCAAAACTTTAAAACTGAAATTACTCTTCTTTTCTTACTTTTCTTCTTCACTTTACTTTTAAAACTAACTACTTATAACTCTCATCTTATCAAAGCTTCAAAACTTAAAAACTGAAATCACTCTTCTTTTCTTACTTTTCTTATTCACTTAGCTTTTAAAACTAACTACTCTTTATTACTCTTATCAAAGCTTCAAAACTTAAAAACTGAAATTACTCTTCTTTTCTTACTTTTCTTTTTCACTTTACTTTTAAAACTAAACACTCTTTATTACTCTTATCAAAGCTTCAACACTTAAAAACTGAAATTACTCTTCTTTTCTTACTTTTCTTCTTCACTTAGCTTTTAAAACTAACTACTCTTTATTACTCTTATCAAAGCTTCAACACTTAAAAACTGAAATTACTCTTCTTTTCTCACTTTTCTTCTTCACTTAGCTTTTAAAACTAACTACTCTTTATTACTCTTATCAAAGCTTCAACACTTAAAAACTGAAATTACTCTTCTTTTCTTACTTTTCTTCTTCACTTTACTTTTAAAACTAACTACTTATAACTCTCATCTTATCAAAGCTTCAAAACTTTAAAACTGAAATTACTCTTCTTTTCTTACTTTTCTTCTTCACTTTACTTTTAAAACTAACTACTTATAACTCTCATCTTATCAAAGCTTCAAAACTTAAAAACTGAAATCACTCTTCTTTTCTTACTTTTCTTATTCACTTAGCTTTTAAAACTAACTACTCTTTATTACTCTTATCAAAGCTTCAAAACTTAAAAACTGAAATTACTCTTCTTTTCTTACTTTTCTTTTTCACTTTACTTTTAAAACTAACTACTCTTTATTACTCTTATCAAAGCTTCAAAACTTAAAAACTGAAATTACTCTTCTTTTCTTACTTTTCTTCTTCACTTTACTTTTGAAACTAAACACTTATAACTCTAATCTTATCAAAGCTTAAAAACTTAAAAACTGAAATTACTCTTCTTTTCTCACTTTTCTTCTTCACTTTACTTTTAAAACTAACTACTCTTTATTACTCTTATCAAAGCTTCAACACTTAAAAACTGAAATTACTCTTCTTTTCTTACTTTTCTTCTTCACTTTACTTTTAAAACTAACTACTCTTTATTACTCTTATCAAAGCTTCAACACTTAAAAACTGAAATTACTCTTCTTTTCTTACTTTTCTTCTTCACTTTACTTTTAAAACTAACTACTTATAACTCTAATCTTATCAAAGCTTCAAAACTTAAAAACTGAAATTACTCTTCTTTTCTTACTTTTCTTCTTCACTTTACTTTTAAAACTAACTACTTATAACTCTCATCTTATCAAAGCTTCAAAACTTAAAAACTGAAATTACTCTTCTTTTCTTACTTTTCTTCTTCACTTTACTTTTAAAACTAACTACTCTTTATTACTCTTATCAAAGCTTCAACACTTAAAAACTGAAATTACTCTTCTTTTCTTACTTTTCTTCTTCACTTTACTTTTAAAACTAAACACTCTTTATTACTCTTATCAAAGCTTCAAAACTTAAAAACTGAAATTACTCTTCTTTTCTTACTTTTCTTCTTCACTTTACTTTTAAAACTAAACACTCTTTATTACTCTTATCAAAGCTTCAACACTTAAAAACTGAAATTACTCTTCTTTTCTTACTTTTCTTCTTCACTTTACTTTCAAAACTAAACACTCTTTATTACTTTTATCAAAGCTTCAACACTAAAAACTGAAATTACTCTTCTTTTCTTACTTTTCTTCTTCACTTTACTTTTAAAACTAACTACTCTTTATTACTCTTATCAAAGCTTCAAAACTTCAAACTGAAATTACTCTTCTTTTCTTACTTTTCTTCTTCACTTTACTTTTAAAACTAAACACTCTTTATTACTCTTATCAAAGCTTCAACACTTAAAAACTGAAATTACTCTTCTTTTCTTACTTTTCTTCTTCACTTTACTTTTAAAACTAACACTCTTTATTACTCTTATCAAAGCTTCAACACTTAAAAACTGAAATTACTCTTCTTTTCTTACTTTTCTTCTTCACTTTACTTTTAAAACTAACTACTCTTTATTACTCTTATCAAAGTTTCAAAACTTAAAAACTGAAATTACTCTTCTTTTCTTACTTTTCTTCTTCACTTTACTTTTAAAACTAACTACTCTTTTAACTCTTATCAAAGCTTCAAAACTTAAAAACTGAAAATACTCTTCTTTTCTTACTTTTCTTCTTCACTTTACTTTTAAAACTAAACACTCTTTATTACTCTTATCAAAGCTTCAAAACTTAAAAACTGAAATTACTCTTCTTTTCTTACTTTTCTTCTTCACTTTACTTTTAAAACTAACTACTTATAACTCTTATCAAAGCTTCAACACTTAAAAACTGAAATTACTCTTCTTTTCTTACTTTTCTTCTTCACTTTACTTTTAAAACTAACTACTCTTTATTACTCTTATCAAAGCTTCAAAACTTAAAAACTGAAATTACTCTTCTTTTCTTACTTTTCTTTTTCACTTTACTTTTAAAACTAAACACTCTTTATTACTCTTATCAAAGCTTCAAAACTTAAAAACTGAAATTACTCTTCTTTTCTTACTTTTCTTCTTCACTTTACTTTTAAAACTAAACACTTATAACTCTAATCTTATCAAAGCTTAAAAACTTAAAAACTGAAATTACTCTTCTTTTCTCACTTTTCTTCTTCACTTTACTTTTAAAACTAACTACTCTTTATTACTCTTATCAAAGCTTCAAAACTTAAAAACTGAAATTACTCTTCTTTTCTTACTTTTCTTCTTCACTTTACTTTTAAAACTAACTACTCTTTATTACTCTTATCAAAGCTTCAACACTTAAAAACTGAAATTACTCTTCTTTTCTTACTTTTCTTCTTCACTTTACTTTTAAAACTAACTACTTATAACTCTAATCTTATCAAAGCTTCAAAACTTTAAAACTGAAATTACTCTTCTTTTCTTACTTTTCTTCTTCACTTTACTTTTAAAACTAACTACTTATAACTCTCATCTTATCAAAGCTTCAAAACTTAAAAACTGAAATCACTCTTCTTTTCTTACTTTTCTTATTCACTTAGCTTTTAAAACTAACTACTCTTTATTACTCTTATCAAAGCTTCAAAACTTAAAAACTGAAATTACTCTTCTTTTCTTACTTTTCTTTTTCACTTTACTTTTAAAACTAACTACTCTTTATTACTCTTATCAAAGCTTCAAAACAAAACTGAAATTACTCTTCTTTTCTTACTTTTCTTCTTCACTTTACTTTTGAAACTAAACACTTATAACTCTAATCTTATCAAAGCTTAAAAACTTAAAAACTGAAATTACTCTTCTTTTCTCACTTTTCTTCTTCACTTTACTTTTAAAACTAACTACTCTTTATTACTCTTATCAAAGTTTCAAAGCTTTAAAACTGAAATTACTCTTCTTTTCTTACTTTTCTTTTTCACTTTACTTTTAAAACTAACTACTCTTTATTACTCTTATCAAAGCTTCTTAAAAACTGAAATTACTCTTCTTTTCTTACTTTTCTTCTTCACTTTACTTTTGAAACTAAACACTTATAACTCTAATCTTATCAAAGCTTAAAAACTTAAAAACTGAAATTACTCTTCTTTTCTTACTTTTCTTTTTCACTTTACTTTTAAAACTAACTACTCTTTATTACTCTTATCAAAGCTTCTTAAAAACTGAAATTACTCTTCTTTTCTTACTTTTCTTCTTCACTTTACTTTTAAAACTAAACACTCTTTATTACTCTTATCAAAGCTTCAAAACTTAAAAACTGAAATTACTCTTCTTTTCTCACTTTTCTTCTTCACTTTACTTTTAAAACTAACTACTCTTTATTACTCTTATCAAAGTTTCGAAGCTTTAAAACTGAAATTACTCTTCTTTTCTTACTTTTCTTCTTCACTTTACTTTTAAAACTAACTACTTATAACTCTCATCTTATCAAAGCTTCAACACTAAAAATTAATTACTCTTCTTTTCTTACTTTTCTTCTTCACTTTACTTTTAAAACTAACTACTCTTTATTACTCTTATCAAAGCTTCAACACTTAAAAACTGAAATTACTCTTCTTTTCTTACTTTTCTTCTTCACTTTACTTTTAAAACTAACTACTCTTTATTACTCTTATCAAAGCTTCAAAACTTTAAAACTGAAATTACTCTTCTTTTCTTACTTTTCTTCTTCACTTTACTTTTAAAACTAACTACTTATAACTCTCATCTTATCAAAGCTTCAAAACTTAAAAACTGAAATTACTCTTCTTTTCTTACTTTTCTTCTTCACTTAGCTTTTAAAACTAACTACTCTTTATTACTCTTATCAAAGCTTCAACACTTAAAAACTGAAATTACTCTTCTTTTCTTACTTTTCTTCTTCACTTTACTTTTAAAACTAAACACTTATAACTCTAATCTTATCAAAGCTTCAAAACTTAAAAACTGAAATTACTCTTCTTTTCTTACTTTTCTTCTTCACTTTACTTTTAAAACTAAACACTCTTTATTACTCTTATCAAAGCTTCAACACTTAAAAACTGAAATTACTCTTCTTTTCTTACTTTTCTTCTTCACTTTACTTTTAAAACTAACTACTCTTTATTACTCTTATCAAAGCTTCAACACTTAAAAACTGAAATTACTCTTCTTTTCTTACTTTTCTTCTTCACTTTACTTTTAAAACTAACTACTTATAACTCTCATCTTATCAAAGCTTCAAAACTTTAAAACTGAAATTACTCTTCTTTTCTTACTTTTCTTCTTCACTTTACTTTTAAAACTAACTACTCTTAACTTACTCTTATCAAAGCTTCAAAACTTAAAAACTGAAATTACTCTTCTTTTCTTACTTTTCTTCTTCACTTTACTTTTAAAACTAACTACTCTTTATTACTCTTATCAAAGCTTCAAAACTTTAAAACTGAAATTACTCTTCTTTTCTTACTTTTCTTCTTCACTTTACTTTTAAAACTAACTACTTATAACTCTCATCTTATCAAAGCTTCAAAACTTAAAAACTGAAATCACTCTTCTTTTCTTACTTTTCTTATTCACTTAGCTTTTAAAACTAACTACTCTTTATTACTCTTATCAAAGCTTCAAAACTTAAAAACTGAAATTACTCTTCTTTTCTTACTTTTCTTTTTCACTTTACTTTTAAAACTAACTACTCTTTATTACTCTTATCAAAGCTTCAAAACTTAAAAACTGAAATTACTCTTCTTTTCTTACTTTTCTTCTTCACTTTACTTTTGAAACTAAACACTTATAACTCTAATCTTATCAAAGCTTAAAAACTTAAAAACTGAAATTACTCTTCTTTTCTCACTTTTCTTCTTCACTTAGCTTTTAAAACTAACTACTCTTTATTACTCTTATCAAAGCTTCAACACTTAAAAACTGAAATTACTCTTCTTTTCTCACTTTTCTTCTTCACTTAGCTTTTAAAACTAACTACTCTTTATTACTCTTATCAAAGCTTCAACACTTAAAAACTGAAATTACTCTTCTTTTCTTACTTTTCTTCTTCACTTTACTTTTAAAACTAACTACTTATAACTCTAATCTTATCAAAGCTTCAAAACTTTAAAACTGAAATTACTCTTCTTTTCTTACTTTTCTTCTTCACTTTACTTTTAAAACTAACTACTTATAACTCTCATCTTATCAAAGCTTCAAAACTTAAAAACTGAAATCACTCTTCTTTTCTTACTTTTCTTATTCACTTAGCTTTTAAAACTAACTACTCTTTATTACTCTTATCAAAGCTTCAACACTTAAAAACTGAAATTACTCTTCTTTTCTTACTTTTCTTTTTCACTTTACTTTTAAAACTAACTACTCTTTATTACTCTTATCAAAGCTTCAAAACTTAAAAACTGAAATTACTCTTCTTTTCTTACTTTTCTTCTTCACTTTACTTTTGAAACTAAACACTTATAACTCTAATCTTATCAAAGCTTAAAAACTTAAAAACTGAAATTACTCTTCTTTTCTCACTTTTCTTCTTCACTTTACTTTTAAAACTAACTACTCTTTATTACTCTTATCAAAGTTTCAAAGCTTTAAAACTGAAATTACTCTTCTTTTCTCACTTTTCTTCTTCACTTAGCTTTTAAAACTAACTACTCTTTATTACTCTTATCAAAGCTTCAACACTTAAAAACTGAAATTACTCTTCTTTTCTTACTTTTCTTCTTCACTTTACTTTTAAAACTAACTACTTATAACTCTAATCTTATCAAAGCTTCAAAACTTTAAAACTGAAATTACTCTTCTTTTCTTACTTTTCTTCTTCACTTTACTTTTAAAACTAACTACTTATAACTCTCATCTTATCAAAGCTTCAAAACTTAAAAACTGAAATCACTCTTCTTTTCTTACTTTTCTTATTCACTTAGCTTTTAAAACTAACTACTCTTTATTACTCTTATCAAAGCTTCAAAACTTAAAAACTGAAATTACTCTTCTTTTCTTACTTTTCTTATTCACTTAGCTTTTAAAACTAACTACTCTTTATTACTCTTATCAAAGCTTCAAAACTTAAAAACTGAAATTACTCTTCTTTTCTTACTTTTCTTTTTCACTTTACTTTTAAAACTAAACACTCTTTATTACTCTTATCAAAGCTTCAACACTTAAAAACTGAAATTACTCTTCTTTTCTTACTTTTCTTCTTCACTTAGCTTTTAAAACTAACTACTCTTTATTACTCTTATCAAAGCTTCAACACTTAAAAACTGAAATTACTCTTCTTTTCTCACTTTTCTTCTTCACTTTACTTTTAAAACTAACTACTTATAATTCTCATCTTATCAAAGTTTCAAAGCTTTAAAACTGAAATTACTCTTCTTTTCTTACTTTTCTTCTTCACTTTACTTTTAAAACTAACTACTTATAACTCTCATCTTATCAAAGCTTCAACACTAAAAATTAATTACTCTTCTTTTCTTACTTTTCTTCTTCACTTTACTTTTAAAACTAACTACTCTTTATTACTCTTATCAAAGCTTAAACACTTAAAAACTGAAATTACTCTTCTTTTCTTACTTTTCTTCTTCACTTTACTTTTAAAACTAACTACTCTTTATTACTCTTATCAAAGCTTCAACAATGAAATTACTCTTCTTTTCTTACTTTTCTTCTTCACTTTACTTTTAAAACTAAACACTCTTTAGTACTCTTATCAAAGCTTCAAAACTTAAAAACTGAAATTACTCTTCTTTTCTTACTTTTCTTCTTCACTTTACTTTTAAAACTAAACACTCTTTATTACTCTTATCAAAGCTTCAACACTTAAAAACTGAAATTACTCTTCTTTTCTTACTTTTCTTCTTCACTTTACTTTTAAAACTAAACACTCTTTATTACTCTTATCAAAGCTTCAAAACTAAAACTGAAATTACTCTTCTTTTCTTACTTTTCTTCTTCACTTTACTTTTAAAACTAAACACTCTTTATTACTCTTATCAAAGCTTCAAAACTTAAAAACTGAAATTACTCTTCTTTTCTTACTTTTCTTCTTCACTTAGCTTTTAAAACTAACTACTCTTTATTACTCTTATCAAAGCTTCAACACTTAAAAACTGAAATTACTCTTCTTTTCTTACTTTTCTTCTTCACTTTACTTTTAAAACTAACTACTCTTTATTACTCTTATCAAAGCTTCAAAACTTAAAAACTGAAATTACTCTTCTTTTCTTACTTTTCTTCTTCACTTTACTTTTGAAACTAAACACTTATAACTCTAATCTTATCAAAGCTTAAAAACTTAAAAACTGAAATTACTCTTCTTTTCTTACTTTTCTTCTTCACTTTACTTTTAAAACTAACTACTCTTTATTACTCTTATCAAAGCTTCAACACTTAAAAACTGAAATTACTCTTCTTTTCTCACTTTTCTTCTTCACTTTACTTTTAAAACTAACTACTCTTTATTACTCTTATCAAAGCTTCAACACTTAAAAACTGAAATTACTCTTCTTTTCTTACTTTTCTTCTTCACTTTACTTTTAAAACTAACTACTTATAACTCTAATCTTATCAAAGCT
>CAMPDV010006561.1:0-19022 GCA_946699065.1 Loxodes magnus
TTCTCACTTCAAAAACATATCAAAAACTATGCTTTTTTTTACTTTAAAATTACAAAACTTTTTTTCTTACTTTGTTAACTCACTCTGGTATTAAAATTACTCTTTCTCACTTCAAAACATATCAAAAACTATGCTTTTTTTTACTTTAAAAATTACAAAACTTTTTTTCTTACTTTATTAACTCACTCTGGTATTAAAATTTCGTATTCTCACTTCAAAACATATCAAAAACTATGCTTTTTTTTACTTTAAAAATTACAAAACTTTTTTTCTTACTTTGTTAACTCACTCTGGTATTAAAATTTCGTATTCTCACTTCAAAACATATCAAAAACTATGCTTTTTTTTACTTTAAAAATTACAAAACTTTTTTTCTTACTTTATTAACTCACTCTGGTATTAAAATTTCGTATTCTCACTTCAAAACATATCAAAAACTATGCTTTTTTTTACTTTAAAATTACAAAACTTTTTTTCTTACTTTATTAACTCACTCTGGTATTAAAATTTCGTATTCTCACTTCAAAACATATCAAAAACTATGCTTTTTTTTACTTTAAAATTACAAAACTTTTTTTCTTACTTTATTAACTCACTCTGGTATTAAAATTTCGTATTCTCACTTCAAAACATATCAAAAACTATGCTTTTTTTTACTTTAAAAATTACAAAACTTTTTTTCTTACTTTGTTAACTCACTCTGGTATTAAAATTTCGTATTCTCACTTCAAAACATATCAAAAACTATGCTTTTTTTACTTTAAAATTACAAAACTTTTTTTCTTACTTTATTAACTCACTCTGGTATTAAAATTTCGTATTCTCACTTCAAAACATATCAAAAACTATGCTTTTTTTTACTTTAAAATTACAAAACTTTTTTTCTTACTTTGTTAACTCACTCTGGTATTAAAATTACTCTTTCTCACTTCAAAACATATCAAAAACTATGCTTTTTTTTACTTTAAAAATTACAAAACTTTTTTTCTTACTTTATTAACTCACTCTGGTATTAAAATTTCGTATTCTCACTTCAAAACATATCAAAAACTATGCTTTTTTTTACTTTAAAAATTACAAAACTTTTTTTCTTACTTTGTTAACTCACTCTGGTATTAAAATTACTCTTTCTCACTTCAAAACATATCAAAAACTATGCTTTTTTTTACTTTAAAATTACAAAACTTTTTTTCTTACTTTATTAACTCACTCTGGTATTAAAATTTCGTATTCTCACTTCAAAACATATCAAAAACTATGCTTTTTTTTACTTTAAAAATTACAAAACTTTTTTTCTTACTTTGTTAACTCACTCTGGTATTAAAATTACTCTTTCTCACTTCAAAACATATCAAAAACTATGCTTTTTTTTACTTTAAAATTACAAAACTTTTTTTCTTACTTTATTAACTCACTCTGGTATTAAAATTTCGTATTCTCACTTCAAAACATATCAAAAACTATGCTTTTTTTTACTTTAAAATTACAAAACTTTTTTTCTTACTTTGTTAACTCACTCTGGTATTAAAATTTCGTATTCTCACTTCAAAACATATCAAAAACTATGCTTTTTTTTACTTTAAAAATTACAAAACTTTTTTTCTTACTTTATTAACTCACTCTGGTATTAAAATTTCGTATTCTCACTTCAAAACATATCAAAAACTATGCTTTTTTTTACTTTAAAAATTACAAAACTTTTTTTCTTACTTTGTTAACTCACTCTGGTATTAAAATTACTCTTTCTCACTTCAAAACATATCAAAAACTATGCTTTTTTTTACTTTAAAATTACAAAACTTTTTTTCTTACTTTATTAACTCACTCTGGTATTAAAATTACTCTTTCTCACTTCAAAACATATCAAAAACTATGCTTTTTTTTACTTTAAAATTACAAAACTTTTTTTCTTACTTTGTTAACTCACTCTGGTATTAAAATTTCGTATTCTCACTTCAAAACATATCAAAAACTATGCTTTTTTTTACTTTAAAATTACAAAACTTTTTTTCTTACTTTATTAACTCACTCTGGTATTAAAATTTCGTATTCTCACTTCAAAACATATCAAAAACTATGCTTTTTTTTACTTTAAAAATTACAAAACTTTTTTTCTTACTTTATTAACTCACTCTGGTATTAAAATTTCGTATTCTCACTTCAAAACATATCAAAAACTATGCTTTTTTTTACTTTAAAAATTACAAAACTTTTTTTCTTACTTTGTTAACTCACTCTGGTATTAAAATTTCGTATTCTCACTTCAAAACATATCAAAAACTATGCTTTTTTTTACTTTAAAAATTACAAAACTTTTTTTCTTACTTTATTAACTCACTCTGGTATTAAAATTTCGTATTCTCACTTCAAAACATATCAAAAACTATGCTTTTTTTTACTTTAAAAATTACAAAACTTTTTTTCTTACTTTGTTAACTCACTCTGGTATTAAAATTTCGTATTCTCACTTCAAAACATATCAAAAACTATGCTTTTTTTTACTTTAAAATTACAAAACTTTTTTTCTTACTTTATTAACTCACTCTGGTATTAAAATTTCGTATTCTCACTTCAAAACATATCAAAAACTATGCTTTTTTTTACTTTAAAAATTACAAAACTTTTTTTCTTACTTTATTAACTCACTCTGGTATTAAAATTTCGTATTCTCACTTCAAAACATATCAAAAACTATGCTTTTTTTTACTTTAAAAATTACAAAACTTTTTTTCTTACTTTGTTAACTCACTCTGGTATTAAAATTACTCTTTCTCACTTCAAAACATATCAAAAACTATGCTTTTTTTTTACTTTAAAAATTACAAAACTTTTTTTCTTACTTTATTAACTCACTCTGGTATTAAAATTTCGTATTCTCACTTCAAAACATATCAAAAACTATGCTTTTTTTTACTTTAAAAATTACAAAACTTTTTTTCTTACTTTGTTAACTCACTCTGGTATTAAAATTTCGTATTCTCACTTCAAAACATATCAAAAACTATGCTTTTTTTTACTTTAAAAATTACAAAACTTTTTTTCTTACTTTATTAACTCACTCTGGTATTAAAATTTCGTATTCTCACTTCAAAACATATCAAAAACTATGCTTTTTTTTACTTTAAAAATTACAAAACTTTTTTTCTTACTTTGTTAACTCACTCTGGTATTAAAATTTCGTATTCTCACTTCAAAACATATCAAAAACTATGCTTTTTTTTACTTTAAAAATTACAAAACTTTTTTTCTTACTTTATTAACTCACTCTGGTATTAAAATTTCGTATTCTCACTTCAAAACATATCAAAAACTATGCTTTTTTTTACTTTAAAAATTACAAAACTTTTTTTCTTACTTTATTAACTCACTCTGGTATTAAAATTTCGTATTCTCACTTCAAAACATATCAAAAACTATGCTTTTTTTTACTTTAAAATTACAAAACTTTTTTTCTTACTTTATTAACTCACTCTGGTATTAAAATTTCGTATTCTCACTTCAAAACATATCAAAAACTATGCTTTTTTTTACTTTAAAAATTACAAAACTTTTTTTCTTACTTTGTTAACTCACTCTGGTATTAAAATTACTCTTTCTCACTTCAAAACATATCAAAAACTATGCTTTTTTTTACTTTAAAATTACAAAACTTTTTTTCTTACTTTATTAACTCACTCTGGTATTAAAATTTCGTATTCTCACTTCAAAACATATCAAAAACTATGCTTTTTTTTACTTTAAAAATTACAAAACTTTTTTTCTTACTTTATTAACTCACTCTGGTATTAAAATTTCGTATTCTCACTTCAAAACATATCAAAAACTATGCTTTTTTTTACTTTAAAAATTACAAAACTTTTTTTCTTACTTTGTTAACTCACTCTGGTATTAAAATTTCGTATTCTCACTTCAAAACATATCAAAAACTATGCTTTTTTTTACTTTAAAATTACAAAACTTTTTTTCTTACTTTGTTAACTCACTCTGGTATTAAAATTTCGTATTCTCACTTCAAAACATATCAAAAACTATGCTTTTTTTTACTTTAAAAATTACAAAACTTTTTTTCTTACTTTATTAACTCACTCTGGTATTAAAATTTCGTATTCTCACTTCAAAACATATCAAAAACTATGCTTTTTTTTACTTTAAAAATTACAAAACTTTTTTTCTTACTTTGTTAACTCACTCTGGTATTAAAATTTCGTATTCTCACTTCAAAACATATCAAAAACTATGCTTTTTTTTTACTTTAAAAATTACAAAACTTTTTTTCTTACTTTGTTAACTCACTCTGGTATTAAAATTACTCTTTCTCACTTCAAAACATATCAAAAACTATGCTTTTTTTTACTTTAAAAATTACAAAACTTTTTTTCTTACTTTATTAACTCACTCTGGTATTAAAATTTCGTATTCTCACTTCAAAACATATCAAAAACTATGCTTTTTTTTACTTTAAAATTACAAAACTTTTTTTCTTACTTTATTAACTCACTCTGGTATTAAAATTTCGTATTCTCACTTCAAAACATATCAAAAACTATGCTTTTTTTTACTTTAAAATTACAAAACTTTTTTTCTTACTTTATTAACTCACTCTGGTATTAAAATTTCGTATTCTCACTTCAAAACATATCAAAAACTATGCTTTTTTTTACTTTAAAAATTACAAAACTTTTTTTCTTACTTTGTTAACTCACTCTGGTATTAAAATTTCGTATTCTCACTTCAAAACATATCAAAAACTATGCTTTTTTTTACTTTAAAATTACAAAACTTTTTTCTTACTTTGTTAACTCACTCTGGTATTAAAATTTCGTATTCTCACTTCAAAACATATCAAAAACTATGCTTTTTTTTACTTTAAAATTACAAAACTTTTTTTCTTACTTTGTTAACTCACTCTGGTATTAAAATTTCGTATTCTCACTTCAAAACATATCAAAAACTATGCTTTTTTTTACTTTAAAATTACAAAACTTTTTTTCTTACTTTATTAACTCACTCTGGTATTAAAATTTCGTATTCTCACTTCAAAACATATCAAAAACTATGCTTTTTTTTACTTTAAAAATTACAAAACTTTTTTTCTTACTTTGTTAACTCACTCTGGTATTAAAATTTCGTATTCTCACTTCAAAACATATCAAAAACTATGCTTTTTTTTACTTTAAAAATTACAAAACTTTTTTTCTTACTTTGTTAACTCACTCTGGTATTAAAATTTCGTATTCTCACTTCAAAACATATCAAAAACTATGCTTTTTTTTACTTTAAAAATTACAAAACTTTTTTTCTTACTTTATTAACTCACTCTGGTATTAAAATTTCGTATTCTCACTTCAAAACATATCAAAAACTATGCTTTTTTTTACTTTAAAAATTACAAAACTTTTTTTCTTACTTTGTTAACTCACTCTGGTATTAAAATTTCGTATTCTCACTTCAAAACATATCAAAAACTATGCTTTTTTTTACTTTAAAATTACAAAACTTTTTTTCTTACTTTATTAACTCACTCTGGTATTAAAATTTCGTATTCTCACTTCAAAACATATCAAAAACTATGCTTTTTTTTACTTTAAAAATTACAAAACTTTTTTTCTTACTTTGTTAACTCACTCTGGTATTAAAATTACTCTTTCTCACTTCAAAACATATCAAAAACTATGCTTTTTTTTACTTTAAAATTACAAAACTTTTTTTCTTACTTTATTAACTCACTCTGGTATTAAAATTTCGTATTCTCACTTCAAAACATATCAAAAACTATGCTTTTTTTTACTTTAAAAATTACAAAACTTTTTTTCTTACTTTGTTAACTCACTCTGGTATTAAAATTTCGTATTCTCACTTCAAAACATATCAAAAACTATGCTTTTTTTTACTTTAAAATTACAAAACTTTTTTTCTTACTTTATTAACTCACTCTGGTATTAAAATTTCGTATTCTCACTTCAAAACATATCAAAAACTATGCTTTTTTTTACTTTAAAATTACAAAACTTTTTTTCTTACTTTGTTAACTCACTCTGGTATTAAAATTTCGTATTCTCACTTCAAAACATATCAAAAACTATGCTTTTTTTTACTTTAAAAATTACAAAACTTTTTTTCTTACTTTATTAACTCACTCTGGTATTAAAATTTCGTATTCTCACTTCAAAACATATCAAAAACTATGCTTTTTTTTACTTTAAAAATTACAAAACTTTTTTTCTTACTTTGTTAACTCACTCTGGTATTAAAATTTCGTATTCTCACTTCAAAACATATCAAAAACTATGCTTTTTTTTTACTTTAAAAATTACAAAACTTTTTTTCTTACTTTGTTAACTCACTCTGGTATTAAAATTACTCTTTCTCACTTCAAAACATATCAAAAACTATGCTTTTTTTTACTTTAAAAATTACAAAACTTTTTTTCTTACTTTATTAACTCACTCTGGTATTAAAATTTCGTATTCTCACTTCAAAACATATCAAAAACTATGCTTTTTTTTACTTTAAAATTACAAAACTTTTTTTCTTACTTTATTAACTCACTCTGGTATTAAAATTTCGTATTCTCACTTCAAAACATATCAAAAACTATGCTTTTTTTTACTTTAAAATTACAAAACTTTTTTTCTTACTTTATTAACTCACTCTGGTATTAAAATTTCGTATTCTCACTTCAAAACATATCAAAAACTATGCTTTTTTTTACTTTAAAAATTACAAAACTTTTTTTCTTACTTTGTTAACTCACTCTGGTATTAAAATTTCGTATTCTCACTTCAAAACATATCAAAAACTATGCTTTTTTTTTACTTTAAAATTACAAAACTTTTTTTCTTACTTTGTTAACTCACTCTGGTATTAAAATTTCGTATTCTCACTTCAAAACATATCAAAAACTATGCTTTTTTTTACTTTAAAATTACAAAACTTTTTTTCTTACTTTGTTAACTCACTCTGGTATTAAAATTTCGTATTCTCACTTCAAAACATATCAAAAACTATGCTTTTTTTTACTTTAAAATTACAAAACTTTTTTTCTTACTTTATTAACTCACTCTGGTATTAAAATTTCGTATTCTCACTTCAAAACATATCAAAAACTATGCTTTTTTTTACTTTAAAAATTACAAAACTTTTTTTCTTACTTTGTTAACTCACTCTGGTATTAAAATTTCGTATTCTCACTTCAAAACATATCAAAAACTATGCTTTTTTTTACTTTAAAAATTACAAAACTTTTTTTCTTACTTTGTTAACTCACTCTGGTATTAAAATTTCGTATTCTCACTTCAAAACATATCAAAAACTATGCTTTTTTTTACTTTAAAAATTACAAAACTTTTTTTCTTACTTTATTAACTCACTCTGGTATTAAAATTTCGTATTCTCACTTCAAAACATATCAAAAACTATGCTTTTTTTACTTTAAAAATTACAAAACTTTTTTTCTTACTTTGTTAACTCACTCTGGTATTAAAATTTCGTATTCTCACTTCAAAACATATCAAAAACTATGCTTTTTTTTACTTTAAAATTACAAAACTTTTTTTCTTACTTTATTAACTCACTCTGGTATTAAAATTTCGTATTCTCACTTCAAAACATATCAAAAACTATGCTTTTTTTTACTTTAAAAATTACAAAACTTTTTTTCTTACTTTGTTAACTCACTCTGGTATTAAAATTACTCTTTCTCACTTCAAAACATATCAAAAACTATGCTTTTTTTTACTTTAAAATTACAAAACTTTTTTTCTTACTTTATTAACTCACTCTGGTATTAAAATTTCGTATTCTCACTTCAAAACATATCAAAAACTATGCTTTTTTTTACTTTAAAAATTACAAAACTTTTTTTCTTACTTTGTTAACTCACTCTGGTATTAAAATTTCGTATTCTCACTTCAAAACATATCAAAAACTATGCTTTTTTTTACTTTAAAATTACAAAACTTTTTTTCTTACTTTATTAACTCACTCTGGTATTAAAATTTCGTATTCTCACTTCAAAACATATCAAAAACTATGCTTTTTTTTACTTTAAAAATTACAAAACTTTTTTTCTTACTTTGTTAACTCACTCTGGTATTAAAATTACTCTTTCTCACTTCAAAACATATCAAAAACTATGCTTTTTTTTACTTTAAAAATTACAAAACTTTTTTTCTTACTTTGTTAACTCACTCTGGTATTAAAATTTCGTATTCTCACTTCAAAACATATCAAAAACTATGCTTTTTTTTACTTTAAAAATTACAAAACTTTTTTTCTTACTTTGTTAACTCACTCTGGTATTAAAATTTCGTATTCTCACTTCAAAACATATCAAAAACTATGCTTTTTTTTACTTTAAAAATTACAAAACTTTTTTTCTTACTTTGTTAACTCACTCTGGTATTAAAATTTCGTATTCTCACTTCAAAACATATCAAAAACTATGCTTTTTTTTACTTTAAAATTACAAAACTTTTTTTCTTACTTTGTTAACTCACTCTGGTATTAAAATTTCGTATTCTCACTTCAAAACATATCAAAAACTATGCTTTTTTTTACTTTAAAAATTACAAAACTTTTTTCTTACTTTGTTAACTCACTCTGGTATTAAAATTTCGTATTCTCACTTCAAAACATATCAAAAACTATGCTTTTTTTTACTTTAAAATTACAAAACTTTTTTTCTTACTTTGTTAACTCACTCTGGTATTAAAATTTCGTATTCTCACTTCAAAACATATCAAAAACTATGCTTTTTTTTACTTTAAAAATTACAAAACTTTTTTTCTTACTTTATTAACTCACTCTGGTATTAAAATTTCGTATTCTCACTTCAAAACATATCAAAAACTATGCTTTTTTTTACTTTAAAAATTACAAAACTTTTTTTCTTACTTTATTAACTCACTCTGGTATTAAAATTTCGTATTCTCACTTCAAAACATATCAAAAACTATGCTTTTTTTTACTTTAAAAATTACAAAACTTTTTTTCTTACTTTATTAACTCACTCTGGTATTAAAATTACTCTTTCTCACTTCAAAACATATCAAAAACTATGCTTTTTTTTACTTTAAAATTACAAAACTTTTTTTCTTACTTTGTTAACTCACTCTGGTATTAAAATTACTCTTTCTCACTTCAAAACATATCAAAAACTATGCTTTTTTTTACTTTAAAAATTACAAAACTTTTTTTCTTACTTTATTAACTCACTCTGGTATTAAAATTTCGTATTCTCACTTCAAAACATATCAAAAACTATGCTTTTTTTTACTTTAAAAATTACAAAACTTTTTTTCTTACTTTGTTAACTCACTCTGGTATTAAAATTTCGTATTCTCACTTCAAAACATATCAAAAACTATGCTTTTTTTTACTTTAAAAATTACAAAACTTTTTTTCTTACTTTATTAACTCACTCTGGTATTAAAATTTCGTATTCTCACTTCAAAACATATCAAAAACTATGCTTTTTTTTACTTTAAAAATTACAAAACTTTTTTTCTTACTTTGTTAACTCACTCTGGTATTAAAATTTCGTATTCTCACTTCAAAACATATCAAAAACTATGCTTTTTTTTACTTTAAAATTACAAAACTTTTTTTCTTACTTTATTAACTCACTCTGGTATTAAAATTTCGTATTCTCACTTCAAAACATATCAAAAACTATGCTTTTTTTTACTTTAAAAATTACAAAACTTTTTTTCTTACTTTATTAACTCACTCTGGTATTAAAATTTCGTATTCTCACTTCAAAACATATCAAAAACTATGCTTTTTTTTACTTTAAAAATTACAAAACTTTTTTTCTTACTTTATTAACTCACTCTGGTATTAAAATTTCGTATTCTCACTTCAAAACATATCAAAAACTATGCTTTTTTTTACTTTAAAAATTACAAAACTTTTTTTCTTACTTTATTAACTCACTCTGGTATTAAAATTACTCTTTCTCACTTCAAAACATATCAAAAACTATGCTTTTTTTTACTTTAAAAATTACAAAACTTTTTTTCTTACTTTGTTAACTCACTCTGGTATTAAAATTACTCTTTCTCACTTCAAAACATATCAAAAACTATGCTTTTTTTTACTTTAAAAATTACAAAACTTTTTTTCTTACTTTATTAACTCACTCTGGTATTAAAATTTCGTATTCTCACTTCAAAACATATCAAAAACTATGCTTTTTTTTACTTTAAAAATTACAAAACTTTTTTTCTTACTTTATTAACTCACTCTGGTATTAAAATTTCGTATTCTCACTTCAAAACATATCAAAAACTATGCTTTTTTTTACTTTAAAATTACAAAACTTTTTTTCTTACTTTGTTAACTCACTCTGGTATTAAAATTTCGTATTCTCACTTCAAAACATATCAAAAACTATGCTTTTTTTTACTTTAAAATTACAAAACTTTTTTTCTTACTTTATTAACTCACTCTGGTATTAAAATTTCGTATTCTCACTTCAAAACATATCAAAAACTATGCTTTTTTTTACTTTAAAAATTACAAAACTTTTTTCTTACTTTGTTAACTCACTCTGGTATTAAAATTACTCTTTCTCACTTCAAAACATATCAAAAACTATGCTTTTTTTTACTTTAAAAATTACAAAACTTTTTTTCTTACTTTATTAACTCACTCTGGTATTAAAATTTCGTATTCTCACTTCAAAACATATCAAAAACTATGCTTTTTTTTACTTTAAAAATTACAAAACTTTTTTTCTTACTTTGTTAACTCACTCTGGTATTAAAATTTCGTATTCTCACTTCAAAACATATCAAAAACTATGCTTTTTTTTACTTTAAAAATTACAAAACTTTTTTTCTTACTTTATTAACTCACTCTGGTATTAAAATTTCGTATTCTCACTTCAAAACATATCAAAAACTATGCTTTTTTTTACTTTAAAAATTACAAAACTTTTTTTCTTACTTTGTTAACTCACTCTGGTATTAAAATTACTCTTTCTCACTTCAAAACATATCAAAAACTATGCTTTTTTTTACTTTAAAATTACAAAACTTTTTTTCTTACTTTATTAACTCACTCTGGTATTAAAATTTCGTATTCTCACTTCAAAACATATCAAAAACTATGCTTTTTTTTACTTTAAAAATTACAAAACTTTTTTTCTTACTTTGTTAACTCACTCTGGTATTAAAATTTCGTATTCTCACTTCAAAACATATCAAAAACTATGCTTTTTTTTACTTTAAAATTACAAAACTTTTTTTCTTACTTTGTTAACTCACTCTGGTATTAAAATTTCGTATTCTCACTTCAAAACATATCAAAAACTATGCTTTTTTTTACTTTAAAAATTACAAAACTTTTTTTCTTACTTTGTTAACTCACTCTGGTATTAAAATTACTCTTTCTCACTTCAAAACATATCAAAAACTATGCTTTTTTTTACTTTAAAAATTACAAAACTTTTTTTCTTACTTTATTAACTCACTCTGGTATTAAAATTTCGTATTCTCACTTCAAAACATATCAAAAACTATGCTTTTTTTTACTTTAAAAATTACAAAACTTTTTTTCTTACTTTGTTAACTCACTCTGGTATTAAAATTTCGTATTCTCACTTCAAAACATATCAAAAACTATGCTTTTTTTTACTTTAAAATTACAAAACTTTTTTTCTTACTTTATTAACTCACTCTGGTATTAAAATTTCGTATTCTCACTTCAAAACATATCAAAAACTATGCTTTTTTTTACTTTAAAATTACAAAACTTTTTTTCTTACTTTATTAACTCACTCTGGTATTAAAATTTCGTATTCTCACTTCAAAACATATCAAAAACTATGCTTTTTTTTACTTTAAAATTACAAAACTTTTTTTCTTACTTTATTAACTCACTCTGGTATTAAAATTTCGTATTCTCACTTCAAAACATATCAAAAACTATGCTTTTTTTTACTTTAAAAATTACAAAACTTTTTTTCTTACTTTGTTAACTCACTCTGGTATTAAAATTTCGTATTCTCACTTCAAAACATATCAAAAACTATGCTTTTTTTTACTTTAAAAATTACAAAACTTTTTTTCTTACTTTGTTAACTCACTCTGGTATTAAAATTTCGTATTCTCACTTCAAAACATATCAAAAACTATGCTTTTTTTTACTTTAAAATTACAAAACTTTTTTTCTTACTTTATTAACTCACTCTGGTATTAAAATTACTCTTTCTCACTTCAAAACATATCAAAAACTATGCTTTTTTTTACTTTAAAAATTACAAAACTTTTTTTCTTACTTTATTAACTCACTCTGGTATTAAAATTTCGTATTCTCACTTCAAAACATATCAAAAACTATGCTTTTTTTTACTTTAAAAATTACAAAACTTTTTTTCTTACTTTGTTAACTCACTCTGGTATTAAAATTTCGTATTCTCACTTCAAAACATATCAAAAACTATGCTTTTTTTTACTTTAAAATTACAAAACTTTTTTTCTTACTTTATTAACTCACTCTGGTATTAAAATTTCGTATTCTCACTTCAAAACATATCAAAAACTATGCTTTTTTTTTACTTTAAAATTACAAAACTTTTTTTCTTACTTTATTAACTCACTCTGGTATTAAAATTTCGTATTCTCACTTCAAAAACATATCAAAAACTATGCTTTTTTTTACTTTAAAAATTACAAAACTTTTTTTCTTACTTTATTAACTCACTCTGGTATTAAAATTTCGTATTCTCACTTCAAAACATATCAAAAACTATGCTTTTTTTTACTTTAAAAATTACAAAACTTTTTTTCTTACTTTGTTAACTCACTCTGGTATTAAAATTTCGTATTCTCACTTCAAAACATATCAAAAACTATGCTTTTTTTTACTTTAAAATTACAAAACTTTTTTTCTTACTTTATTAACTCACTCTGGTATTAAAATTTCGTATTCTCACTTCAAAACATATCAAAAACTATGCTTTTTTTTACTTTAAAATTACAAAACTTTTTTTCTTACTTTATTAACTCACTCTGGTATTAAAATTTCGTATTCTCACTTCAAAACATATCAAAAACTATGCTTTTTTTTACTTTAAAAATTACAAAACTTTTTTTCTTACTTTATTAACTCACTCTGGTATTAAAATTTCGTATTCTCACTTCAAAACATATCAAAAACTATGCTTTTTTTTACTTTAAAAATTACAAAACTTTTTTTCTTACTTTATTAACTCACTCTGGTATTAAAATTTCGTATTCTCACTTCAAAACATATCAAAAACTATGCTTTTTTTTACTTTAAAATTACAAAACTTTTTTTCTTACTTTATTAACTCACTCTGGTATTAAAATTACTCTTTCTCACTTCAAAACATATCAAAAACTATGCTTTTTTTTACTTTAAAATTACAAAACTTTTTTTCTTACTTTATTAACTCACTCTGGTATTAAAATTACTCTTTCTCACTTCAAAACATATCAAAAACTATGCTTTTTTTTACTTTAAAATTACAAAACTTTTTTTCTTACTTTATTAACTCACTCTGGTATTAAAATTACTCTTTCTCACTTCAAAACATATCAAAAACTATGCTTTTTTTTACTTTAAAATTACAAAACTTTTTTTCTTACTTTATTAACTCACTCTGGTATTAAAATTTCGTATTCTCACTTCAAAACATATCAAAAACTATGCTTTTTTTTACTTAAAATTACAAAACTTTTTTTCTTACTTTATTAACTCACTCTGGTATTAAAATTTCGTATTCTCACTTCAAAACATATCAAAAACTATGCTTTTTTTTACTTTAAAAATTACAAAACTTTTTTTCTTACTTTGTTAACTCACTCTGGTATTAAAATTACTCTTTCTCACTTCAAAACATATCAAAAACTATGCTTTTTTTTACTTTAAAAATTACAAAACTTTTTTTCTTACTTTATTAACTCACTCTGGTATTAAAATTACTCTTTCTCACTTCAAAACATATCAAAAACTATGCTTTTTTTTTACTTTAAAAATTACAAAACTTTTTTTCTTACTTTATTAACTCACTCTGGTATTAAAATTACTCTTTCTCACTTCAAAACATATCAAAAACTATGCTTTTTTTACTTTAAAAATTACAAAACTTTTTTTCTTACTTTATTAACTCACTCTGGTATTAAAATTCGTATTCTCACTTCAAAACATATCAAAAACTATGCTTTTTTTTACTTTAAAAATTACAAAACTTTTTTTCTTACTTTGTTAACTCACTCTGGTATTAAAATTACTCTTTCTCACTTCAAAACATATCAAAAACTATGCTTTTTTTTACTTTAAAAATTACAAAACTTTTTTTCTTACTTTATTAACTCACTCTGGTATTAAAATTTCGTATTCTCACTTCAAAACATATCAAAAACTATGCTTTTTTTTACTTTAAAATTACAAAACTTTTTTTCTTACTTTATTAACTCACTCTGGTATTAAAATTTCGTATTCTCACTTCAAAACATATCAAAAACTATGCTTTTTTTTACTTTAAAAATTACAAAACTTTTTTTCTTACTTTGTTAACTCACTCTGGTATTAAAATTACTCTTTCTCACTTCAAAACATATCAAAAACTATGCTTTTTTTTACTTTAAAAATTACAAAACTTTTTTTCTTACTTTATTAACTCACTCTGGTATTAAAATTACTCTTTCTCACTTCAAAACATATCAAAAACTATGCTTTTTTTTACTTTAAAAATTACAAAACTTTTTTTCTTACTTTATTAACTCACTCTGGTATTAAAATTACTCTTTCTCACTTCAAAACATATCAAAAACTATGCTTTTTTTACTTTAAAAATTACAAAACTTTTTTTCTTACTTTGTTAACTCACTCTGGTATTAAAATTTCGTATTCTCACTTCAAAACATATCAAAAACTATGCTTTTTTTTACTTTAAAAATTACAAAACTTTTTTTCTTACTTTGTTAACTCACTCTGGTATTAAAATTACTCTTTCTCACTTCAAAACATATCAAAAACTATGCTTTTTTTTACTTTAAAAATTACAAAACTTTTTTTCTTACTTTATTAACTCACTCTGGTATTAAAATTTCGTATTCTCACTTCAAAACATATCAAAAACTATGCTTTTTTTTACTTTAAAATTACAAAACTTTTTTTCTTACTTTATTAACTCACTCTGGTATTAAAATTTCGTATTCTCACTTCAAAACATATCAAAAACTATGCTTTTTTTTACTTTAAAAATTACAAAACTTTTTTTCTTACTTTGTTAACTCACTCTGGTATTAAAATTACTCTTTCTCACTTCAAAACATATCAAAAACTATGCTTTTTTTTACTTTAAAATTACAAAACTTTTTTTCTTACTTTATTAACTCACTCTGGTATTAAAATTTCGTATTCTCACTTCAAAACATATCAAAAACTATGCTTTTTTTTACTTTAAAAATTACAAAACTTTTTTTCTTACTTTGTTAACTCACTCTGGTATTAAAATTTCGTATTCTCACTTCAAAACATATCAAAAACTATGCTTTTTTTTACTTTAAAATTACAAAACTTTTTTTCTTACTTTATTAACTCACTCTGGTATTAAAATTTCGTATTCTCACTTCAAAACATATCAAAAACTATGCTTTTTTTTACTTTAAAAATTACAAAACTTTTTTTCTTACTTTATTAACTCACTCTGGTATTAAAATTTCGTATTCTCACTTCAAAACATATCAAAAACTATGCTTTTTTTTACTTTAAAAATTACAAAACTTTTTTTCTTACTTTGTTAACTCACTCTGGTATTAAAATTACTCTTTCTCACTTCAAAACATATCAAAAACTATGCTTTTTTTTACTTTAAAATTACAAAACTTTTTTTCTTACTTTATTAACTCACTCTGGTATTAAAATTTCGTATTCTCACTTCAAAACATATCAAAAACTATGCTTTTTTTTACTTTAAAATTACAAAACTTTTTTCTTACTTTATTAACTCACTCTGGTATTAAAATTTCGTATTCTCACTTCAAAACATATCAAAAACTATGCTTTTTTTTACTTTAAAAATTACAAAACTTTTTTTCTTACTTTATTAACTCACTCTGGTATTAAAATTTCGTATTCTCACTTCAAAACATATCAAAAACTATGCTTTTTTTTACTTTAAAAATTACAAAACTTTTTTTCTTACTTTGTTAACTCACTCTGGTATTAAAATTTCGTATTCTCACTTCAAAACATATCAAAAACTATGCTTTTTTTTACTTTAAAAATTACAAAACTTTTTTTCTTACTTTATTAACTCACTCTGGTATTAAAATTTCGTATTCTCACTTCAAAACATATCAAAAACTATGCTTTTTTTTACTTTAAAATTACAAAACTTTTTTTCTTACTTTATTAACTCACTCTGGTATTAAAATTTCGTATTCTCACTTCAAAACATATCAAAAACTATGCTTTTTTTACTTTAAAAATTACAAAACTTTTTTTCTTACTTTATTAACTCACTCTGGTATTAAAATTTCGTATTCTCACTTCAAAACATATCAAAAACTATGCTTTTTTTTACTTTAAAAATTACAAAACTTTTTTTCTTACTTTGTTAACTCACTCTGGTATTAAAATTTCGTATTCTCACTTCAAAACATATCAAAAACTATGCTTTTTTTTACTTTAAAATTACAAAACTTTTTTTCTTACTTTATTAACTCACTCTGGTATTAAAATTTCGTATTCTCACTTCAAAACATATCAAAAACTATGCTTTTTTTTACTTTAAAATTACAAAACTTTTTTTCTTACTTTGTTAACTCACTCTGGTATTAAAATTACTCTTTCTCACTTCAAAACATATCAAAAACTATGCTTTTTTTTACTTTAAAAATTACAAAACTTTTTTTCTTACTTTATTAACTCACTCTGGTATTAAAATTTCGTATTCTCACTTCAAAACATATCAAAAACTATGCTTTTTTTTACTTTAAAAATTACAAAACTTTTTTTCTTACTTTGTTAACTCACTCTGGTATTAAAATTTCGTATTCTCACTTCAAAACATATCAAAAACTATGCTTTTTTTTACTTTAAAAATTACAAAACTTTTTTTCTTACTTTATTAACTCACTCTGGTATTAAAATTTCGTATTCTCACTTCAAAACATATCAAAAACTATGCTTTTTTTTACTTTAAAATTACAAAACTTTTTTTCTTACTTTATTAACTCACTCTGGTATTAAAATTTCGTATTCTCACTTCAAAACATATCAAAAACTATGCTTTTTTTTACTTTAAAATTACAAAACTTTTTTCTTACTTTATTAACTCACTCTGGTATTAAAATTTCGTATTCTCACTTCAAAACATATCAAAAACTATGCTTTTTTTTACTTTAAAAATTACAAAACTTTTTTTCTTACTTTGTTAACTCACTCTGGTATTAAAATTTCGTATTCTCACTTCAAAACATATCAAAAACTATGCTTTTTTTACTTTAAAATTACAAAACTTTTTTTCTTACTTTATTAACTCACTCTGGTATTAAAATTTCGTATTCTCACTTCAAAACATATCAAAAAACTATGCTTTTTTTTACTTTAAAATTACAAAACTTTTTTTCTTACTTTGTTAACTCACTCTGGTATTAAAATTACTCTTTCTCACTTCAAAACATATCAAAAACTATGCTTTTTTTTACTTTAAAATTACAAAACTTTTTTTCTTACTTTATTAACTCACTCTGGTATTAAAATTTCGTATTCTCACTTCAAAACATATCAAAAACTATGCTTTTTTTTACTTTAAAAATTACAAAACTTTTTTTCTTACTTTGTTAACTCACTCTGGTATTAAAATTACTCTTTCTCACTTCAAAACATATCAAAAACTATGCTTTTTTTTACTTTAAAATTACAAAACTTTTTTTCTTACTTTATTAACTCACTCTGGTATTAAAATTTCGTATTCTCACTTCAAAACATATCAAAAACTATGCTTTTTTTTACTTTAAAAATTACAAAACTTTTTTTCTTACTTTGTTAACTCACTCTGGTATTAAAATTACTCTTTCTCACTTCAAAACATATCAAAAACTATGCTTTTTTTTACTTTAAAATTACAAAACTTTTTTTCTTACTTTATTAACTCACTCTGGTATTAAAATTTCGTATTCTCACTTCAAAACATATCAAAAACTATGCTTTTTTTTTACTTTAAAATTACAAAACTTTTTTTCTTACTTTGTTAACTCACTCTGGTATTAAAATTTCGTATTCTCACTTCAAAACATATCAAAAACTATGCTTTTTTTTACTTTAAAAATTACAAAACTTTTTTTCTTACTTTATTAACTCACTCTGGTATTAAAATTTCGTATTCTCACTTCAAAACATATCAAAAACTATGCTTTTTTTTACTTTAAAAATTACAAAACTTTTTTTCTTACTTTGTTAACTCACTCTGGTATTAAAATTACTCTTTCTCACTTCAAAACATATCAAAAACTATGCTTTTTTTTACTTTAAAATTACAAAACTTTTTTTCTTACTTTATTAACTCACTCTGGTATTAAAATTACTCTTTCTCACTTCAAAACATATCAAAAACTATGCTTTTTTTTACTTTAAAATTACAAAACTTTTTTTCTTACTTTGTTAACTCACTCTGGTATTAAAATTTCGTATTCTCACTTCAAAACATATCAAAAACTATGCTTTTTTTTACTTTAAAATTACAAAACTTTTTTTCTTACTTTATTAACTCACTCTGGTATTAAAATTTCGTATTCTCACTTCAAAACATATCAAAAACTATGCTTTTTTTTACTTTAAAAATTACAAAACTTTTTTTCTTACTTTATTAACTCACTCTGGTATTAAAATTTCGTATTCTCACTTCAAAACATATCAAAAACTATGCTTTTTTTTACTTTAAAAATTACAAAACTTTTTTTCTTACTTTGTTAACTCACTCTGGTATTAAAATTTCGTATTCTCACTTCAAAACATATCAAAAACTATGCTTTTTTTTACTT
>CAMPDV010006562.1:0-17146 GCA_946699065.1 Loxodes magnus
ACTTCTTTTCTAACTTCTTCGCTTTACTTTTCAAATGTCTTATCTCTTTAACTTTAACTCAAAGCTTTTAAGACTTCCTCAAAGCTGATTTTCTCACTTCTTTTCTAACTTCTTCGCTTTACTTTTCAAATGTCTTATCTCTTTAACTTTAACTCAAAGCTTTTAAGACTTCCTCAAAACTGATTTTCTCACTTCTTTTCTAACTTCTTCGCTTTACTTTTCAAATGTCTTATCTCTTTAACTTTAACTCAAAGCTTTTAAGACTTCCTCAAAACTTATTTTCTCACTTCTTTTCTAACTTCTTCGCTTTACTTTTCAAATGTCTTATCTCTTTAACTTTAACTAAAGCTGTTAAGACTTCCTCAAAACTGATTTTCTCACTTCTTTTCTAACTTCTTCGCTTTACTTTTCAAATGTCTTATCTCTTTAACTTTAACTCAAAGCTTTTAAGACTTCCTCAAAACTTATTTTCTCACTTCTTTTCTAACTTCTTCGCTTTACTTTTCAAATGTCTTATCTCTTTAACTTTAACTCAAAGCTTTTAAGACTTCCTCAAAACTGATTTTCTCACTTCTTTTCTAACTTCTTCGCATTACTTTTCAAATGTCTTATCTCTTTAACTTTAACTCAAAGCTTTTAAGACTTCCTCAAAACTGATTTTCTCACTTCTTTTCTAACTTCTTCGCTTTACTTTTCAAATGTCTTATCTCTTTAACTTTAACTCAAAGCTTTTAAGACTTCCTCAAAGCTGATTTTCTCACTTCTTTTCTAACTTCTTCGCTTTACTTTTCAAATGTCTTATCTCTTTAACTTTAACTCAAAGCTTTTAAGACTTCCTCAAAACTTATTTTCTCACTTCTTTTCTAACTTCTTCGCATTACTTTTCAAATGTCTTATCTCTTTAACTTTAACTCAAAGCTTTTAAGACTTCCTCAAAACTGATTTTCTCACTTCTTTTCTAACTTCTTCGCTTTACTTTTCAAATGTCTTATCTCTTTAGCTTTAACTCAAAGCTTTTAAGACTTCCTCAAAACTGATTTTCTCACTTCTTTTCTAACTTCTTCGCTTTACTTTTCAAATGTCTTATCTCTTTAACTTTAACTCAAAGCCGTCAAGACTTCCTCAAAACTTATTTTCTCACTTCTTTTCTAACTTCTTCGCTTTACTTTTCAAATGTCTTATCTCTTTAACTTTAACTCAAAGCTTTTAAGACTTCCTCAAAACTGATTTTCTCACTTCTTTTCTAACTTCTTCGCTTTACTTTTCAAATGTCTTATCTCTTTAACTTTAACTCAAAGCTTTTAAGACTTCCTCAAAACTGATTTTCTCACTTCTTTTCTAACTTCTTCGCTTTACTTTTCAAATGTCTTATCTCTTTAACTTTAACTCAAAGCCGTCAAGACTTCCTCAAAACTTATTTTCTCACTTCTTTTCTAACTTCTTCGCTTTACTTTTCAAATGTCTTATCTCTTTAGCTTTAACTCAAAGCTTTTAAGACTTCCTCAAAACTGATTTTCTCACTTCTTTTCTAACTTCTTCGCTTTACTTTTCAAATGTCTTATCTCTTTAACTTTAACTCAAAGCCGTCAAGACTTCCTCAAAACTGATTTTCTCACTTCTTTTCTAACTTCTTCGCTTTACTTTTCAAATGTCTTATCTCTTTAACTTTAACTCAAAGCTTTTAAGACTTCCTCAAAACTTATTTTCTCACTTCTTTTCTAACTTCTTCGCTTTACTTTTCAAATGTCTTATCTCTTTAACTTTAACTCAAAGCTTTTAAGACTTCCTCAAAGCTGATTTTCTCACTTCTTTTCTAACTTCTTCGCTTTACTTTTCAAATGTCTTATCTCTTTAACTTTAACTCAAAGCTTTTAAGACTTCCTCAAAACTTATTTTCTCACTTCTTTTCTAACTTCTTCGCTTTACTTTTCAAATGTCTTATCTCTTTAGCTTTAACTCAAAGCTTTTAAGACTTCCTCAAAACTGATTTTCTCACTTCTTTTCTAACTTCTTCGCTTTACTTTTCAAATGTCTTATCTCTTTAACTTTAACTCAAAGCTTTTAAGACTTCCTCAAAACTTATTTTCTCACTTCTTTTCTAACTTCTTCGCTTTACTTTTCAAATGTCTTATCTCTTTAACTTTAACTCAAAGCTTTTAAGACTTCCTCAAAGCTGATTTTCTCACTTCTTTTCTAACTTCTTCGCTTTACTTTTCAAATGTCTTATCTCTTTAACTTTAACTCAAAGCTTTTAAGACTTCCTCAAAACTGATTTTCTCACTTCTTTTCTAACTTCTTCGCTTTACTTTTCAAATGTCTTATCTCTTTATATAACTCAAAGCTTTTAAGACTTCCTCAAAACTGATTTTCTCACTTCTTTTCTAACTTCTTCGCTTTACTTTTCAAATGTCTTATCTCTTTAACTTTAACTCAAAGCTTTTAAGACTTCCTCAAAACTGATTTTCTCACTTCTTTTCTAACTTCTTCGCTTTACTTTTCAAATGTCTTATCTCTTTAACTTTAACTCAAAGCTTTTAAGACTTCCTCAAAACTGATTTTCTCACTTCTTTTCTAACTTCTTCGCTTTACTTTTCAAATGTCTTATCTCTTTAACTTTAACTCAAAGCTTTTAAGACTTCCTCAAAACTGATTTTCTCACTTCTTTTCTAACTTCTTCGCATTACTTTTCAAATGTCTTATCTCTTTAACTTTAACTAAAGCTGTTAAGACTTCCTCAAAACTTATTTTCTCACTTCTTTTCTAACTTCTTCGCTTTACTTTTCAAATGTCTTATCTCTTTAACTTTAACTCAAAGCTTTTAAGACTTCCTCAAAACTTATTTTCTCACTTCTTTTCTAACTTCTTCGCATTACTTTTCAAATGTCTTATCTCTTTAACTTTAACTCAAAGCTTTTAAGACTTCCTCAAAACTTATTTTCTCACTTCTTTTCTAACTTCTTCGCTTTACTTTTCAAATGTCTTATCTCTTTAACTTTAACTCAAAGCTTTTAAGACTTCCTCAAAACTGATTTTCTCACTTCTTTTCTAACTTCTTCGCTTTACTTTTCAAATGTCTTATCTCTTTAACTTTAACTCAAAGCCGTCAAGACTTCCTCAAAACTTATTTTCTCACTTCTTTTCTAACTTCTTCGCTTTACTTTTCAAATGTCTTATCTCTTTAACTTTAACTCAAAGCTTTTAAGACTTCCTCAAAACTGATTTTCTCACTTCTTTTCTAACTTCTTCGCTTTACTTTTCAAATGTCTTATCTCTTTAACTTTAACTCAAAGCTTTTAAGACTTCCTCAAAACTTATTTTCTCACTTCTTTTCTAACTTCTTCGCTTTACTTTTCAAATGTCTTATCTCTTTAACTTTAACTCAAAGCTTTTAAGACTTCCTCAAAACTGATTTTCTCACTTCTTTTCTAACTTCTTCGCATTACTTTTCAAATGTCTTATCTCTTTAACTTTAACTCAAAGCTTTTAAGACTTCCTCAAAACTGATTTTCTCACTTCTTTTCTAACTTCTTCGCTTTACTTTTCAAATGTCTTATCTCTTTAACTTTAACTCAAAGCCGTCAAGACTTCCTCAAAACTTATTTTCTCACTTCTTTTCTAACTTCTTCGCTTTACTTTTCAAATGTCTTATCTCTTTAACTTTAACTCAAAGCTTTTAAGACTTCCTCAAAACTGATTTTCTCACTTCTTTTCTAACTTCTTCGCTTTACTTTTCAAATGTCTTATCTCTTTAACTTTAACTCAAAGCTTTTAAGACTTCCTCAAAACTTATTTTCTCACTTCTTTTCTAACTTCTTCGCTTTACTTTTCAAATGTCTTATCTCTTTAACTTTAACTCAAAGCTTTTAAGACTTCCTCAAAACTGATTTTCTCACTTCTTTTCTAACTTCTTCGCATTACTTTTCAAATGTCTTATCTCTTTAACTTTAACTCAAAGCTTTTAAGACTTCCTCAAAACTTATTTTCTCACTTCTTTTCTAACTTCTTCGCTTTACTTTTCAAATGTCTTATCTCTTTAACTTTAACTCAAAGCTTTTAAGACTTCCTCAAAACTGATTTTCTCACTTCTTTTCTAACTTCTTCGCTTTACTTTTCAAATGTCTTATCTCTTTAACTTTAACTCAAAGCTTTTAAGACTTCCTCAAAACTGATTTTCTCACTTCTTTTCTAACTTCTTCGCTTTACTTTTCAAATGTCTTATCTCTTTAACTTTAACTCAAAGCTTTTAAGACTTCCTCAAAACTGATTTTCTCACTTCTTTTCTAACTTCTTCGCTTTACTTTTCAAATGTCTTATCTCTTTAACTTTAACTCAAAGCTTTTAAGACTTCCTCAAAACTTATTTTCTCACTTCTTTTCTAACTTCTTCGCATTACTTTTCAAATGTCTTATCTCTTTAACTTTAACTCAAAGCTTTTAAGACTTCCTCAAAACTGATTTTCTCACTTCTTTTCTAACTTCTTCGCTTTACTTTTCAAATGTCTTATCTCTTTAACTTTAACTCAAAGCTTTTAAGACTTCCTCAAAACTGATTTTCTCACTTCTTTTCTAACTTCTTCGCTTTACTTTTCAAATGTCTTATCTCTTTAACTTTAACTCAAAGCTTTTAAGACTTCCTCAAAACTTATTTTCTCACTTCTTTTCTAACTTCTTCGCATTACTTTTCAAATGTCTTATCTCTTTAACTTTAACTCAAAGCTTTTAAGACTTCCTCAAAACTTATTTTCTCACTTCTTTTCTAACTTCTTCGCTTTACTTTTCAAATGTCTTATCTCTTTAACTTTAACTCAAAGCTTTTAAGACTTCCTCAAAACTTATTTTCTCACTTCTTTTCTAACTTCTTCGCTTTACTTTTCAAATGTCTTATCTCTTTAACTTTAACTCAAAGCTTTTAAGACTTCCTCAAAACTGATTTTCTCACTTCTTTTCTAACTTCTTCGCATTACTTTTCAAATGTCTTATCTCTTTAACTTTAACTCAAAGCTTTTAAGACTTCCTCAAAACTGATTTTCTCACTTCTTTTCTAACTTCTTCGCTTTACTTTTCAAATGTCTTATCTCTTTAACTTTAACTCAAAGCTTTTAAGACTTCCTCAAAACTGATTTTCTCACTTCTTTTCTAACTTCTTCGCTTTACTTTTCAAATGTCTTATCTCTTTAACTTTAACTCAAAGCTTTTAAGACTTCCTCAAAACTTATTTTCTCACTTCTTTTCTAACTTCTTCGCATTACTTTTCAAATGTCTTATCTCTTTAACTTTAACTCAAAGCTTTTAAGACTTCCTCAAAACTGATTTTCTCACTTCTTTTCTAACTTCTTCGCTTTACTTTTCAAATGTCTTATCTCTTTAACTTTAACTCAAAGCTTTTAAGACTTCCTCAAAACTGATTTTCTCACTTCTTTTCTAACTTCTTCGCTTTACTTTTCAAATGTCTTATCTCTTTAACTTTAACTCAAAGCTTTTAAGACTTCCTCAAAACTTATTTTCTCACTTCTTTTCTAACTTCTTCGCTTTACTTTTCAAATGTCTTATCTCTTTATATAACTCAAAGCTTTTAAGACTTCCTCAAAACTGATTTTCTCACTTCTTTTCTAACTTCTTCGCTTTACTTTTCAAATGTCTTATCTCTTTAACTTTAACTCAAAGCTTTTAAGACTTCCTCAAAACTGATTTTCTCACTTCTTTTCTAACTTCTTCGCATTACTTTTCAAATGTCTTATCTCTTTAACTTTAACTCAAAGCTTTTAAGACTTCCTCAAAACTGATTTTCTCACTTCTTTTCTAACTTCTTCGCTTTACTTTTCAAATGTCTTATCTCTTTAACTTTAACTCAAAGCCGTCAAAACTTCCTCAAAACTTATTTTCTCACTTCTTTTCTAACTTCTTCGCTTTACTTTTCAAATGTCTTATCTCTTTAACTTTAACTCAAAGCCGTCAAGACTTCCTCAAAACTTATTTTCTCACTTCTTTTCTAACTTCTTCGCTTTACTTTTCAAATGTCTTATCTCTTTAACTTTAACTCAAAGCTTTTAAGACTTCCTCAAAACTGATTTTCTCACTTCTTTTCTAACTTCTTCGCTTTACTTTTCAAATGTCTTATCTCTTTAGCTTTAACTCAAAGCTTTTAAGACTTCCTCAAAACTTATTTTCTCACTTCTTTTCTAACTTCTTCGCTTTACTTTTCAAATGTCTTATCTCTTTAACTTTAACTCAAAGCTTTTAAGACTTCCTCAAAACTGATTTTCTCACTTCTTTTCTAACTTCTTCGCTTTACTTTTCAAATGTCTTATCTCTTTAACTTTAACTCAAAGCTTTTAAGACTTCCTCAAAACTGATTTTCTCACTTCTTTTCTAACTTCTTCGCTTTACTTTTCAAATGTCTTATCTCTTTAGCTTTAACTCAAAGCTTTTAAGACTTCCTCAAAACTTATTTTCTCACTTCTTTTCTAACTTCTTCGCTTTACTTTTCAAATGTCTTATCTCTTTAACTTTAACTCAAAGCCGTCAAGACTTCCTCAAAACTTATTTTCTCACTTCTTTTCTAACTTCTTCGCTTTACTTTTCAAATGTCTTATCTCTTTAGCTTTAACTCAAAGCTTTTAAGACTTCCTCAAAACTGATTTTCTCACTTCTTTTCTAACTTCTTCGCTTTACTTTTCAAATGTCTTATCTCTTTAACTTTAACTCAAAGCCGTCAAGACTTCCTCAAAACTTATTTTCTCACTTCTTTTCTAACTTCTTCGCTTTACTTTTCAAATGTCTTATCTCTTTAACTTTAACTCAAAGCTTTTAAGACTTCCTCAAAACTGATTTTCTCACTTCTTTTCTAACTTCTTCGCTTTACTTTTCAAATGTCTTATCTCTTTAACTTTAACTCAAAGCCGTCAAGACTTCCTCAAAACTTATTTTCTCACTTCTTTTCTAACTTCTTCGCTTTACTTTTCAAATGTCTTATCTCTTTAACTTTAACTCAAAGCCGTCAAGACTTCCTCAAAACTGATTTTCTCACTTCTTTTCTAACTTCTTCGCTTTACTTTTCAAATGTCTTATCTCTTTAACTTTAACTCAAAGCTGTTAAGACTTCCTCAAAACTGATTTTCTCACTTCTTTTCTAACTTCTTCGCTTTACTTTTCAAATGTCTTATCTCTTTAACTTTAACTCAAAGCTGTTAAGACTTCCTCAAAACTTATTTTCTCACTTCTTTTCTAACTTCTTCGCTTTACTTTTCAAATGTCTTATCTCTTTAACTTTAACTCAAAGCTTTTAAGACTTCCTCAAAGCTGATTTTCTCACTTCTTTTCTAACTTCTTCGCTTTACTTTTCAAATGTCTTATCTCTTTAACTTTAACTCAAAGCTTTTAAGACTTCCTCAAACTGATTTTCTCACTTCTTTTCTAACTTCTTCGCTTTACTTTTCAAATGTCTTATCTCTTTAACTTTAACTCAAAGCTTTTAAGACTTCCTCAAAGCTGATTTTCTCACTTCTTTTCTAACTTCTTCGCTTTACTTTTCAAATGTCTTATCTCTTTAACTTTAACTCAAAGCTTTTAAGACTTCCTCAAACTGATTTTCTCACTTCTTTTCTAACTTCTTCGCTTTACTTTTCAAATGTCTTATCTCTTTAACTTTAACTCAAA
Organism: Loxodes magnus; assembly: GCA_946699065.1. Lineage (NCBI taxonomy): Eukaryota > Ciliophora > Karyorelictea > Loxodida > Loxodidae > Loxodes > Loxodes magnus. Next base: position 7,656 of record CAMPDV010006562.1, read on the forward strand.
GCTTTTAAGACTTCCTCAAAACTTATTTTCTCACTTCTTTTCTAACTTCTTCGCTTTACTTTTCAAATGTCTTATCTCTTTAACTTTAACTCAAAGCTTTTAAGACTTCCTCAAAACTTATTTTCTCACTTCTTTTCTAACTTCTTCGCTTTACTTTTCAAATGTCTTATCTCTTTAACTTTAACTCAAAGCTTTTAAGACTTCCTCAAAACTGATTTTCTCACTTCTTTTCTAACTTCTTCGCTTTACTTTTCAAATGTCTTATCTCTTTAACTTTAACTCAAAGCTTTTAAGACTTCCTCAAAACTGATTTTCTCACTTCTTTTCTAACTTCTTCGCTTTACTTTTCAAATGTCTTATCTCTTTAACTTTAACTCAAAGCTTTTAAGACTTCCTCAAAACTTATTTTCTCACTTCTTTTCTAACTTCTTCGCTTTACTTTTCAAATGTCTTATCTCTTTAACTTTAACTCAAAGCCGTCAAGACTTCCTCAAAACTTATTTTCTCACTTCTTTTCTAACTTCTTCGCTTTACTTTTCAAATGTCTTATCTCTTTAGCTTTAACTCAAAGCTTTTAAGACTTCCTCAAAACTGATTTTCTCACTTCTTTTCTAACTTCTTCGCTTTACTTTTCAAATGTCTTATCTCTTTAACTTTAACTCAAAGCCGTCAAGACTTCCTCAAAACTTATTTTCTCACTTCTTTTCTAACTTCTTCGCTTTACTTTTCAAATGTCTTATCTCTTTAACTTTAACTCAAAGCTTTTAAGACTTCCTCAAAACTGATTTTCTCACTTCTTTTCTAACTTCTTCGCTTTACTTTTCAAATGTCTTATCTCTTTAACTTTAACTCAAAGCCGTCAAGACTTCCTCAAAACTTATTTTCTCACTTCTTTTCTAACTTCTTCGCTTTACTTTTCAAATGTCTTATCTCTTTAACTTTAACTCAAAGCCGTCAAGACTTCCTCAAAACTTATTTTCTCACTTCTTTTCTAACTTCTTCGCTTTACTTTTCAAATGTCTTATCTCTTTAACTTTAACTCAAAGCCGTCAAGACTTCCTCAAAACTGATTTTCTCACTTCTTTTCTAACTTCTTCGCTTTACTTTTCAAATGTCTTATCTCTTTAACTTTAACTCAAAGCTGTTAAGACTTCCTCAAAACTGATTTTCTCACTTCTTTTCTAACTTCTTCGCTTTACTTTTCAAATGTCTTATCTCTTTAACTTTAACTCAAAGCTTTTAAGACTTCCTCAAAGCTGATTTTCTCACTTCTTTTCTAACTTCTTCGCTTTACTTTTCAAATGTCTTATCTCTTTAACTTTAACTCAAAGCTTTTAAGACTTCCTCAAACTGATTTTCTCACTTCTTTTCTAACTTCTTCGCTTTACTTTTCAAATGTCTTATCTCTTTAACTTTAACTCAAAGCTTTTAAGACTTCCTCAAAGCTGATTTTCTCACTTCTTTTCTAACTTCTTCGCTTTACTTTTCAAATGTCTTATCTCTTTAACTTTAACTCAAAGCTTTTAAGACTTCCTCAAACTGATTTTCTCACTTCTTTTCTAACTTCTTCGCTTTACTTTTCAAATGTCTTATCTCTTTAACTTTAACTCAAAGCTTTTAAGACTTCCTCAAAACTTATTTTCTCACTTCTTTTCTAACTTCTTCGCTTTACTTTTCAAATGTCTTATCTCTTTAACTTTAACTCAAAGCTTTTAAGACTTCCTCAAAACTTATTTTCTCACTTCTTTTCTAACTTCTTCGCTTTACTTTTCAAATGTCTTATCTCTTTAACTTTAACTCAAAGCTTTTAAGACTTCCTCAAAACTGATTTTCTCACTTCTTTTCTAACTTCTTCGCTTTACTTTTCAAATGTCTTATCTCTTTAACTTTAACTCAAAGCTTTTAAGACTTCCTCAAAACTGATTTTCTCACTTCTTTTCTAACTTCTTCGCTTTACTTTTCAAATGTCTTATCTCTTTAACTTTAACTCAAAGCTTTTAAGACTTCCTCAAAACTGATTTTCTCACTTCTTTTCTAACTTCTTCGCTTTACTTTTCAAATGTCTTATCTCTTTAACTTTAACTCAAAGCCGTCAAGACTTACTCAAAACTTATTTTCTCACTTCTTTTCTAACTTCTTCGCTTTACTTTTCAAATGTCTTATCTCTTTAACTTTAACTCAAAGCTTTTAAGACTTCCTCAAAACTTATTTTCTCACTTCTTTTCTAACTTCTTCGCTTTACTTTTCAAATGTCTTATCTCTTTAACTTTAACTCAAAGCTTTTAAGACTTCCTCAAAACTTATTTTCTCACTTCTTTTCTAACTTCTTCGCTTTACTTTTCAAATGTCTTATCTCTTTAACTTTAACTCAAAGCTTTTAAGACTTCCTCAAAACTTATTTTCTCACTTCTTTTCTAACTTCTTCGCTTTACTTTTCAAATGTCTTATCTCTTTAACTTTAACTCAAAGCTTTTAAGACTTCCTCAAAACTGATTTTCTCACTTCTTTTCTAACTTCTTCGCTTTACTTTTCAAATGTCTTATCTCTTTAACTTTAACTCAAAGCTTTTAAGACTTCCTCAAAACTGATTTTCTCACTTCTTTTCTAACTTCTTCGCTTTACTTTTCAAATGTCTTATCTCTTTAACTTTAACTCAAAGCTTTTAAGACTTCCTCAAAACTGATTTTCTCACTTCTTTTCTAACTTCTTCGCTTTACTTTTCAAATGTCTTATCTCTTTAGCTTTAACTCAAAGCTTTTAAGACTTCCTCAAAACTTATTTTCTCACTTCTTTTCTAACTTCTTCGCTTTACTTTTCAAATGTCTTATCTCTTTAACTTTAACTCAAAGCCGTCAAGACTTCCTCAAAACTTATTTTCTCACTTCTTTTCTAACTTCTTCGCTTTACTTTTCAAATGTCTTATCTCTTTAACTTTAACTCAAAGCTTTTAAGACTTCCTCAAAACTTATTTTCTCACTTCTTTTCTAACTTCTTCGCTTTACTTTTCAAATGTCTTATCTCTTTAACTTTAACTCAAAGCCGTCAAGACTTCCTCAAAACTGATTTTCTCACTTCTTTTCTAACTTCTTCGCTTTACTTTTCAAATGTCTTATCTCTTTAACTTTAACTCAAAGCTTTTAAGACTTCCTCAAAACTGATTTTCTCACTTCTTTTCTAACTTCTTCGCTTTACTTTTCAAATGTCTTATCTCTTTAACTTTAACTCAAAGCTTTTAAGACTTCCTCAAAACTGATTTTCTCACTTCTTTTCTAACTTCTTCGCTTTACTTTTCAAATGTCTTATCTCTTTAACTTTAACTCAAAGCTTTTAAGACTTCCTCAAAACTGATTTTCTCACTTCTTTTCTAACTTCTTCGCTTTACTTTTCAAATGTCTTATCTCTTTAGCTTTAACTCAAAGCTTTTAAGACTTCCTCAAAGCTGATTTTCTCACTTCTTTTCTAACTTCTTCGCTTTACTTTTCAAATGTCTTATCTCTTTAACTTTAACTCAAAGCTTTTAAGACTTCCTCAAAACTTATTTTCTCACTTCTTTTCTAACTTCTTCGCTTTACTTTTCAAATGTCTTATCTCTTTAACTTTAACTCAAAGCTTTTAAGACTTCCTCAAAACTGATTTTCTCACTTCTTTTCTAACTTCTTCGCTTTACTTTTCAAATGTCTTATCTCTTTAGCTTTAACTCAAAGCTTTTAAGACTTCCTCAAAACTGATTTTCTCACTTCTTTTCTAACTTCTTCGCTTTACTTTTCAAATGTCTTATCTCTTTAACTTTAACTCAAAGCCGTCAAGACTTCCTCAAAACTGATTTTCTCACTTCTTTTCTAACTTCTTCGCTTTACTTTTCAAATGTCTTATCTCTTTAACTTTAACTCAAAGCTTTTAAGACTTCCTCAAAACTGATTTTCTCACTTCTTTTCTAACTTCTTCGCTTTACTTTTCAAATGTCTTATCTCTTTAGCTTTAACTCAAAGCTTTTAAGACTTCCTCAAAACTTATTTTCTCACTTCTTTTCTAACTTCTTCGCTTTACTTTTCAAATGTCTTATCTCTTTAACTTTAACTCAAAGCCGTCAAGACTTCCTCAAAACTTATTTTCTCACTTCTTTTCTAACTTCTTCGCTTTACTTTTCAAATGTCTTATCTCTTTAGCTTTAACTCAAAGCTTTTAAGACTTCCTCAAAACTGATTTTCTCACTTCTTTTCTAACTTCTTCGCTTTACTTTTCAAATGTCTTATCTCTTTAACTTTAACTCAAAGCCGTCAAGACTTCCTCAAAACTTATTTTCTCACTTCTTTTCTAACTTCTTCGCTTTACTTTTCAAATGTCTTATCTCTTTAGCTTTAACTCAAAGCTTTTAAGACTTCCTCAAAACTTATTTTCTCACTTCTTTTCTAACTTCTTCGCTTTACTTTTCAAATGTCTTATCTCTTTAACTTTAACTCAAAGCTTTTAAGACTTCCTCAAAACTTATTTTCTCACTTCTTTTCTAACTTCTTCGCATTACTTTTCAAATGTCTTATCTCTTTAACTTTAACTCAAAGCTTTTAAGACTTCCTCAAAACTGATTTTCTCACTTCTTTTCTAACTTCTTCGCTTTACTTTTCAAATGTCTTATCTCTTTAACTTTAACTCAAAGCCGTCAAGACTTCCTCAAAACTGATTTTCTCACTTCTTTTCTAACTTCTTCGCTTTACTTTTCAAATGTCTTATCTCTTTAACTTTAACTCAAAGCTTTTAAGACTTCCTCAAAACTGATTTTCTCACTTCTTTTCTAACTTCTTCGCTTTACTTTTCAAATGTCTTATCTCTTTAACTTTAACTCAAAGCTTTTAAGACTTCCTCAAAACTGATTTTCTCACTTCTTTTCTAACTTCTTCGCTTTACTTTTCAAATGTCTTATCTCTTTAACTTTAACTCAAAGCTTTTAAGACTTCCACAAAACTTATTTTCTCACTTCTTTTCTAACTTCTTCGCTTTACTTTTCAAATGTCTTATCTCTTTAACTTTAACTCAAAGCTTTTAAGACTTCCTCAAAACTTATTTTCTCACTTCTTTTCTAACTTCTTCGCTTTACTTTTCAAATGTCTTATCTCTTTAACTTTAACTCAAAGCCGTCAAAACTTCCTCAAAACTTATTTTCTCACTTCTTTTCTAACTTCTTCGCTTTACTTTTCAAATGTCTTATCTCTTTAACTTTAACTCAAAGCTTTTAAGACTTCCTCAAAACTGATTTTCTCACTTCTTTTCTAACTTCTTCGCTTTACTTTTCAAATGTCTTATCTCTTTAACTTTAACTCAAAGCTTTTAAGACTTCCTCAAAACTGATTTTCTCACTTCTTTTCTAACTTCTTCGCTTTACTTTTCAAATGTCTTATCTCTTTAACTTTAACTAAAGCTGTTAAGACTTCCTCAAAACTTATTTTCTCACTTCTTTTCTAACTTCTTCGCTTTACTTTTCAAATGTCTTATCTCTTTAACTTTAACTCAAAGCTTTTAAGACTTCCTCAAAACTTATTTTCTCACTTCTTTTCTAACTTCTTCGCTTTACTTTTCAAATGTCTTATCTCTTTAACTTTAACTCAAAGCCGTCAAGACTTCCTCAAAACTTATTTTCTCACTTCTTTTCTAACTTCTTCGCTTTACTTTTCAAATGTCTTATCTCTTTAGCTTTAACTCAAAGCTTTTAAGACTTCCTCAAAACTGATTTTCTCACTTCTTTTCTAACTTCTTCGCTTTACTTTTCAAATGTCTTATCTCTTTATATAACTCAAAGCTTTTAAGACTTCCTCAAAACTGATTTTCTCACTTCTTTTCTAACTTCTTCGCTTTACTTTTCAAATGTCTTATCTCTTTATATAACTCAAAGCTTTTAAGACTTCCTCAAAACTGATTTTCTCACTTCTTTTCTAACTTCTTCGCTTTACTTTTCAAATGTCTTATCTCTTTAACTTTAACTCAAAGCTTTTAAGACTTCCTCAAAACTTATTTTCTCACTTCTTTTCTAACTTCTTCGCTTTACTTTTCAAGTGTCTTATCTCTTTAACTTTAACTAAAGCTGTTAAGACTTCCTCAAAACTTATTTTCTCACTTCTTTTCTAACTTCTTCGCTTTACTTTTCAAATGTCTTATCTCTTTAACTTTAACTCAAAGCTTTTAAGACTTCCTCAAAACTTATTTTCTCACTTCTTTTCTAACTTCTTCGCATTACTTTTCAAATGTCTTATCTCTTTAACTTTAACTCAAAGCTTTTAAGACTTCCTCAAAACTTATTTTCTCACTTCTTTTCTAACTTCTTCGCTTTACTTTTCAAATGTCTTATCTCTTTAACTTTAACTCAAAGCTTTTAAGACTTCCTCAAAACTGATTTTCTCACTTCTTTTCTAACTTCTTCGCTTTACTTTTCAAATGTCTTATCTCTTTAACTTTAACTCAAAGCCGTCAAGACTTCCTCAAAACTTATTTTCTCACTTCTTTTCTAACTTCTTCGCTTTACTTTTCAAATGTCTTATCTCTTTAACTTTAACTCAAAGCTTTTAAGACTTCCTCAAAACTGATTTTCTCACTTCTTTTCTAACTTCTTCGCTTTACTTTTCAAATGTCTTATCTCTTTAACTTTAACTCAAAGCTTTTAAGACTTCCTCAAAACTTATTTTCTCACTTCTTTTCTAACTTCTTCGCATTACTTTTCAAATGTCTTATCTCTTTAACTTTAACTCAAAGCTTTTAAGACTTCCTCAAAACTGATTTTCTCACTTCTTTTCTAACTTCTTCGCTTTACTTTTCAAATGTCTTATCTCTTTAACTTTAACTCAAAGCCGTCAAGACTTCCTCAAAACTGATTTTCTCACTTCTTTTCTAACTTCTTCGCTTTACTTTTCAAATGTCTTATCTCTTTAACTTTAACTCAAAGCTTTTAAGACTTCCTCAAAACTGATTTTCTCACTTCTTTTCTAACTTCTTCGCTTTACTTTTCAAATGTCTTATCTCTTTAACTTTAACTCAAAGCTTTTAAGACTTCCTCAAAACTGATTTTCTCACTTCTTTTCTAACTTCTTCGCTTTACTTTTCAAATGTCTTATCTCTTTAACTTTAACTCAAAGCTTTTAAGACTTCCTCAAAACTTATTTTCTCACTTCTTTTCTAACTTCTTCGCTTTACTTTTCAAATGTCTTATCTCTTTAACTTTAACTCAAAGCTTTTAAGACTTCCTCAAAACTTATTTTCTCACTTCTTTTCTAACTTCTTCGCTTTACTTTTCAAATGTCTTATCTCTTTAACTTTAACTCAAAGCCGTCAAAACTTCCTCAAAACTTATTTTCTCACTTCTTTTCTAACTTCTTCGCTTTACTTTTCAAATGTCTTATCTCTTTAACTTTAACTAAAGCTGTTAAGACTTCCTCAAAACTGATTTTCTCACTTCTTTTCTAACTTCTTCGCTTTACTTTTCAAATGTCTTATCTCTTTAGCTTTAACTCAAAGCTTTTAAGACTTCCTCAAAACTGATTTTCTCACTTCTTTTCTAACTTCTTCGCTTTACTTTTCAAATGTCTTATCTCTTTAACTTTAACTCAAAGCTTTTAAGACTTCCTCAAAACTGATTTTCTCACTTCTTTTCTAACTTCTTCGCTTTACTTTTCAAATGTCTTATCTCTTTAACTTTAACTCAAAGCTTTTAAGACTTCCTCAAAACTTATTTTCTCACTTCTTTTCTAACTTCTTCGCTTTACTTTTCAAATGTCTTATCTCTTTAACTTTAACTCAAAGCTTTTAAGACTTCCTCAAAACTTATTTTCTCACTTCTTTTCTAACTTCTTCGCTTTACTTTTCAAATGTCTTATCTCTTTAACTTTAACTCAAAGCCGTCAAGACTTCCTCAAAGCTGATTTTCTCACTTCTTTTCTAACTTCTTCGCTTTACTTTTCAAATGTCTTATCTCTTTAACTTTAACTCAAAGCTTTTAAGACTTCCTCAAAACTGATTTTCTCACTTCTTTTCTAACTTCTTCGCTTTACTTTTCAAATGTCTTATCTCTTTAACTTTAACTCAAAGCTTTTAAGACTTCCTCAAAGCTGATTTTCTCACTTCTTTTCTAACTTCTTCGCTTTACTTTTCAAATGTCTTATCTCTTTAACTTTAACTCAAAGCTTTTAAGACTTCCTCAAAACTGATTTTCTCACTTCTTTTCTAACTTCTTCGCTTTACTTTTCAAATGTCTTATCTCTTTAACTTTAACTCAAAGCTTTTAAGACTTCCTCAAAACTTATTTTCTCACTTCTTTTCTAACTTCTTCGCTTTACTTTTCAAATGTCTTATCTCTTTAACTTTAACTCAAAGCTGTTAAGACTTCCTCAAAACTGATTTTCTCACTTCTTTTCTAACTTCTTCGCTTTACTTTTCAAATGTCTTATCTCTTTAACTTTAACTCAAAGCTTTTAAGACTTCCTCAAAACTTATTTTCTCACTTCTTTTCTAACTTCTTCGCTTTACTTTTCAAATGTCTTATCTCTTTAACTTTAACTCAAAGCTTTTAAGACTTCCTCAAAACTGATTTTCTCACTTCTTTTCTAACTTCTTCGCATTACTTTTCAAATGTCTTATCTCTTTAACTTTAACTCAAAGCTTTTAAGACTTCCTCAAAACTGATTTTCTCACTTCTTTTCTAACTTCTTCGCTTTACTTTTCAAATGTCTTATCTCTTTAACTTTAACTCAAAGCTTTTAAGACTTCCTCAAAGCTGATTTTCTCACTTCTTTTCTAACTTCTTCGCTTTACTTTTCAAATGTCTTATCTCTTTAACTTTAACTCAAAGCTTTTAAGACTTCCTCAAAACTTATTTTCTCACTTCTTTTCTAACTTCTTCGCTTTACTTTTCAAATGTCTTATCTCTTTATATAACTCAAAGCTTTTAAGACTTCCTCAAAACTGATTTTCTCACTTCTTTTCTAACTTCTTCGCTTTACTTTTCAAATGTCTTATCTCTTTAGCTTTAACTCAAAGCTTTTAAGACTTCCTCAAAACTGATTTTCTCACTTCTTTTCTAACTTCTTCGCTTTACTTTTCAAATGTCTTATCTCTTTAACTTTAACTCAAAGCTTTTAAGACTTCCTCAAAACTTATTTTCTCACTTCTTTTCTAACTTCTTCGCTTTACTTTTCAAATGTCTTATCTCTTTAACTTTAACTCAAAGCTTTTAAGACTTCCTCAAAACTGATTTTCTCACTTCTTTTCTAACTTCTTCGCTTTACTTTTCAAATGTCTTATCTCTTTAACTTTAACTCAAAGCTTTTAAGACTTCCTCAAAACTGATTTTCTCACTTCTTTTCTAACTTCTTCGCTTTACTTTTCAAATGTCTTATCTCTTTAACTTTAACTCAAAGCTTTTAAGACTTCCTCAAAACTTATTTTCTCACTTCTTTTCTAACTTCTTCGCTTTACTTTTCAAATGTCTTATCTCTTTAGCTTTAACTCAAAGC
>CAMPDV010006563.1:0-25100 GCA_946699065.1 Loxodes magnus
GATGTGAATGAAAGGGAGTAAAAGATGAGGAGAAAAGTGAGTTTAAAGAAAGTGATAGCTTTAATTTAATAAAAGTGAGTAAAAAGTGCGAGTGATATTGTTTTGAAAGAGAAAGTATTGAGCAATTTTTCTGTTTTTGAAGTGAATGAAAGGGAGTAAAAGATGAGGAGAAAAGTAAGTTTAAAGAAAGTGATAACTTTAATTTAATAAAAGTGAGTAAAAAGTGCGAGTGATGGTGTTTAGAAAGAGAAAGTATTGAGCAATTTTTCTGTTTTTGAAGTGAATGAAAGGGAGTAAAAGATGAGGAGAAAAGTGAGTTTAAAGAAAGTGATTAATTTATTTATTAAAAGTGAGTAAAAAGTGCGAGTGATGGTGTTTAGAAAGAGAAAGTATTGAGCAATTTTTCTGTTTTTTATGTGAATGAAAGGGAGTAAAAGATGAGGAGAAAAGTGAGTTTAAAGAAAGTGATTAATTTATTCAATAAAAATGAGTAAAAAGTACGAGTGATAGTGTTTAGAAAGAGAAAGTATTGAGCAATTTTTCTGTTTTTGATGTGAATGAAAAGGAAGCAAAAGATGAGGAGAATAATGAGTTTAAAGAAAGTGATAACTTTAATTTAATAAAAGTGAGTAAAAAGTGCGAGTGATGGTGTTTAGAAAGAGAAAGTATTGAGCAATTTTTCTGTTTTTGATGTGAATGAAAAGGAAGCAAAAGATGAGGAGAAAAGTGAGTTTAAAGAAAGTGATTAATTAATTTAATAAAAGTGAGTAAAAAGTGCGAGTGATGGTGTTTAGAAAGAGAAAGTATTGAGCAATTTTTCTGTTTTTGATGTGAATGAAAAGGAAGCAAAAGATGAGGAGAAAAGTGAGTTTAAAGAAAGTGATTAATTAATTTATTAAAAGTGAGTAAAAAGTACGAGTGATGGTGTTTAGAAAGAGAAAGTATTGAGCAATTTTTCTGTTTTTGAAGTGAATGAAAGGGAGTAAAAGATGAGGAGAAAAGTGAGTTTAAAGAAAGTGATTAATTTATTCAATAAAAATGAGTAAAAAGTACGAGTGATAGTGTTTAGAAAGAGAAAGTATTGAGCAATTTTTCTGTTTTTGATGTGAATGAAAAGGAAGCAAAAGATGAGGAGAATAATGAGTTTAAAGAAAGTGATAACTTTAATTTAATAAAAATCAGTAAAAAGTGCGAGTGATGGTGTTTAGAAAGAGAAAGTATTGAGCAATTTTTCTGTTTTTTATGTGAATGAAAGGGAGTAAAAGATGAGGAGAAAAGTGAGTTTAAAGAAAGTGATTAATTTATTTAATAAAAGTGAGTAAAAAGTGCGAGTGATGGTGTTTAGAAAGAGAAAGTATTGAGCAATTTTTCTGTTTTAGAAGTGAATGAAAAGGAGTAAAGATGAGGAGAAAAGTGAGTTTAAAGAATTTGATAACTTTAATTTAATAAAAGTGAATAAAAAGTGCGAGAAATAGTGTTTAGAAAGAGAAAGTATTGAGCAATTTTTCTGTTTTTGATGTGAATGAAAAGGAGCAAAAGATGAGGAGAAAAGTGAGTTTAAAGAAAGTGATAACTTTAATTTAATAAGAATCAGTAAAAAGTGCGAGTGATGGTGTTTAGAAAGAGAAAGTATTGAGCAATTTTTCTGTTTTAGAAGTGAATGAAAAGGAAGCAAAAGATGAGGAGAAAAGTGAGTTTAAAGAAAGTGATAACTTTAATTTAATAAAAGTGAGTAAAAAGTACGAGTGATAGTGTTTAGAAAGAGAAAGTATTGAGCAATTTTTCTGTTTTTGATGTGAATGAAAAGGAAGCAAAAGATGAGGAGAATAATGAGTTTAAAGAAAGTGATAACTTTAATTTAATAAAAGTGAGTAAAAAGTGCGAGTGATGGTGTTTAGAAAGAGAAAGTATTGAGCAATTTTTCTGTTTTTGAAGTGAATGAAAGTGAGTAAAAGATGAGGAGAAAAGTGAGTTTAAAGAAAGTGATTAATTTATTTAATAAAAGTGAGTAAAAAGTACGAGTGATAGTGTTTAGAAAGAGAAAGTATTGAGCAATTTTTCTGTTTTTGATGTGAATGAAAGGGAGTAAAAGATGAGGAGAAAAGTGAGTTTAAAGAAAGTGATAACTTTAATTTAATAAAAGTGAGTAAAAAGTGCGAGTGATATTGTTTAGAAAGAGAAAGTATTGAGCAATTTTTCTGTTTTTGATGTGAATGAAAAGGAAGCAAAAGATGAGGAGAAAAGTGAGTTTAAAGAAAGTGATAGCTTTAATTTAATAAAAGTGAGTAAAAAGTGCGAGTGATATTGTTTTGAAAGAGAAAGTATTGAGCAATTTTTCTGTTTTTGAAGTGAATGAAAGGGAGTAAAAGATGAGGAGAAAAGTAAGTTTAAAGAAAGTGATAACTTTAATTTAATAAAAGTGAGTAAAAAGTGCGAGTGATGGTGTTTAGAAAGAGAAAGTATTGAGCAATTTTTCTGTTTTTGATGTGAATGAAAGGGAGTAAAAGATGAGGAGAAAAGTGAGTTTAAAGAAAGTGATAACTTTAATTTAATAAGAATCAGTAAAAAGTGCGAGTGATGGTGTTTAGAAAGAGAAAGTATTGAGCAATTTTTCTGTTTTTGATGTGAATGAAAAGGAAGCAAAAGATGAGGAGAATAATGAGTTTAAAGAAAGTGATTAATTAATTTAATAAAAGTGAGTAAAAAGTGCGAGTGATGGTGTTTAGAAAGAGAAAGTATTGAGCAATTTTTCTGTTTTTGAAGTGAATGAAAGGGAGTAAAAGATGAGGAGAAAAGTGAGTTTAAAGAAAGTGATAACTTTAATTTAATAAAAGTGAGTAAAAAGTACGAGTGATGGTGTTTAGAAAGAGAAAGTATTGAGCAATTTTTCTGTTTTTGAAGTGAATGAAAAGGAAGTAAAAGATGAGGAGAATAATGAGTTTAAAGAAAGTGATTAATTAATTTAATAAAAGTGAGTAAAAAGTGCGAGTGATGGTGTTTAGAAAGAGAAAGTATTGAGCAATTTTTCTGTTTTTGAAGTGAATGAAAGGGAGTAAAAGATGAGGAGAAAAGTAAGTTTAAAGAAAGTGATAACTTTAATTTAATAAAAGTGAGTAAAAAGTGCGAGTGATGGTGTTTAGAAAGAGAAAGTATTGAGCAATTTTTCTGTTTTTGAAGTGAATGAAAGGGAGTAAAAGATGAGGAGAAAAGTAAGTTTAAAGAAAGTGATAACTTTAATTTAATAAAAGTGAGTAAAAAGTGCGAGTGATGGTGTTTAGAAAGAGAAAGTATTGAGCAATTTTTCTGTTTTTGAAGTGAATGAAAGGGAGTAAAAGATGAGGAGAAAAGTAAGTTTAAAGAAAGTGATAACTTTAATTTAATAAAAGTGAGTAAAAAGTGCGAGTGATATTGTTTTGAAAGAGAAAGTATTGAGCAATTTTTCTGTTTTTGATGTGAATGAAAGGGAGTAAAAGATGAGGAGAATAATGAGTTTAAAGAAAGTGATTAATTAATTTAATAAAAGTGAGTAAAAAGTGCGAGTGATGGTGTTTAGAAAGAGAAAGTATTGAGCAATTTTTCTGTTTTTGAAGTGAATGAAAAGGAGTAAAAGATGAGGAGAAAAGTGAGTTTAAAGAAAGTGATTAATTAATTTAATAAAAGTGAGTAAAAAGTACGAGTGATGGTGTTTAGAAAGAGAAAGTATTGAGCAATTTTTCTGTTTTTGAAGTGAATGAAAGGGAGTAAAAGATGAGGAGAAAAGTGAGTTTAAAGAAAGTGATTAATTTATTTAATAAAAGTGAGTAAAAAGTGCGAGTGATGGTGTTTAGAAAGAGAAAGTATTGAGCAATTTTTCTGTTTTTGATGTGAATGAAAAGGAAGCAAAAGATGAGGAGAAAAGTGAGTTTAAAGAAAGTGATTAATTAATTTATTAAAAGTGAGTAAAAAGTACGAGTGATGGTGTTTAGAAAGAGAAAGTATTGAGCAATTTTTCTGTTTTTGAAGTGAATGAAAAGGAGCAAAAGATGAGGAGAAAAGTGAGTTTAAAGAAAGTGATTAATTTATTCAATAAAAATGAGTAAAAAGTACGAGTGATAGTGTTTAGAAAGAGAAAGTATTGAGCAATTTTTCTGTTTTTGATGTGAATGAAAAGGAAGCAAAAGATGAGGAGAATAATGAGTTTAAAGAAAGTGATAACTTTAATTTAATAAAAGTGAGTAAAAAGTGCGAGTGATGGTGTTTAGAAAGAGAAAGTATTGAGCAATTTTTCTGTTTTTGAAGTGAATGAAAGGGAGCAAAAGATGAGGAGAAAAGTGAGTTTAAAGAAAGTGATTAATTAATTTATTAAAAGTGAGTAAAAAGTACGAGTGATGGTGTTTAGAAAGAGAAAGTATTGAGCAATTTTTCTGTTTTTGAAGTGAATGAAAGGGAGTAAAAGATGAGGAGAAAAGTGAGTTTAAAGAAAGTGATTAATTTATTCAATAAAAATGAGTAAAAAGTACGAGTGATAGTGTTTAGAAAGAGAAAGTATTGAGCAATTTTTCTGTTTTTGAAGTGAATGAAAGGAGAAAAGATGAGGAGAAAAGTGAGTTTAAAGAAAGTGATAACTTTAATTTAATAAAAATCAGTAAAAAGTACGAGTGATAGTGTTTAGAAAGAGAAAGTATTGAGCAATTTTTCTGTTTTTGATGTGAATGAAAAGGAAGCAAAAGATGAGGAGAATAATGAGTTTAAAGAAAGTGATAACTTTAATTTAATAAAAATCAGTAAAAAGTGCGAGTGATGGTGTTTAGAAAGAGAAAGTATTGAGCAATTTTTCTGTTTTTTATGTGAATGAAAGGGAGTAAAAGATGAGGAGAAAAGTGAGTTTAAAGAAAGTGATTAATTTATTTAATAAAAGTGAGTAAAAAGTGCGAGTGATGGTGTTTAGAAAGAGAAAGTATTGAGCAATTTTTCTGTTTTTGATGTGAATGAAAAGGAAGCAAAAGATGAGGAGAATAATGAGTTTAAAGAAAGTGATTAATTTATTTAATAAAAGTGAGTAAAAAGTACGAGTGATAGTGTTTAGAAAGAGAAAGTATTGAGCAATTTTTCTGTTTTTGATGTGAATGAAAGGGAGTAAAAGATGAGGAGAAAAGTGAGTTTAAAGAAAGTGATTAATTAATTTATTAAAAGTGAGTAAAAAGTACGAGTGATGGTGTTTAGAAAGAGAAAGTATTGAGCAATTTTTCTGTTTTTGATGTGAATGAAAAGGAAGCAAAAGATGAGGAGAAAAGTGAGTTTAAAGAAAGTGATAGCTTTAATTTAATAAAAGTGAGTAAAAAGTGCGAGTGATATTGTTTTGAAAGAGAAAGTATTGAGCAATTTTTCTGTTTTTGAAGTGAATGAAAGGGAGTAAAAGATGAGGAGAAAAGTAAGTTTAAAGAAAGTGATAACTTTAATTTAATAAAAGTGAGTAAAAAGTGCGAGTGATGGTGTTTAGAAAGAGAAAGTATTGAGCAATTTTTCTGTTTTTGATGTGAATGAAAGGGAGTAAAAGATGAGGAGAAAAGTGAGTTTAAAGAAAGTGATAACTTTAATTTAATAAGAATCAGTAAAAAGTGCGAGTGATGGTGTTTAGAAAGAGAAAGTATTGAGCAATTTTTCTGTTTTTGATGTGAATGAAAAGGAAGCAAAAGATGAGGAGAATAATGAGTTTAAAGAAAGTGATTAATTAATTTAATAAAAGTGAGTAAAAAGTACGAGTGATGGTGTTTAGAAAGAGAAAGTATTGAGCAATTTTTCTGTTTTTGAAGTGAATGAAAGGGAGTAAAAGATGAGGAGAAAAGTGAGTTTAAAGAAAGTGATAACTTTAATTTAATAAAAATCAGTAAAAAGTGCGAGTGATAGTGTTTAGAAAGAGAAAGTATTGAGCAATTTTTCTGTTTTTGAAGTGAATGAAAGGAGAAAAGATGAGGAGAAAAGTGAGTTTAAAGAAAGTGATAACTTTAATTTAATAAAAGTGAGTAAAAAGTGCGAGTGATGGTGTTTAGAAAGAGAAAGTATTGAGCAATTTTTCTGTTTTTGATGTGAATGAAAAGGAGTAAAAGATGAGGAGAAAAGTGAGTTTAAAGAAAGTGATAGCTTTAATTTAATAAAAGTGAGTAAAAAGTGCGAGTGATATTGTTTTGAAAGAGAAAGTATTGAGCAATTTTTCTGTTTTTGAAGTGAATGAAAGGGAGTAAAAGATGAGGAGAAAAGTAAGTTTAAAGAAAGTGATAACTTTAATTTAATAAAAGTGAGTAAAAAGTGCGAGTGATGGTGTTTAGAAAGAGAAAGTATTGAGCAATTTTTCTGTTTTTGATGTGAATGAAAGGGAGTAAAAGATGAGGAGAAAAGTGAGTTTAAAGAAAGTGATAACTTTAATTTAATAAGAATCAGTAAAAAGTGCGAGTGATGGTGTTTAGAAAGAGAAAGTATTGAGCAATTTTTCTGTTTTTGATGTGAATGAAAAGGAAGCAAAAGATGAGGAGAATAATGAGTTTAAAGAAAGTGATTAATTAATTTAATAAAAGTGAGTAAAAAGTACGAGTGATGGTGTTTAGAAAGAGAAAGTATTGAGCAATTTTTCTGTTTTTGAAGTGAATGAAAGGGAGTAAAAGATGAGGAGAAAAGTGAGTTTAAAGAAAGTGATAACTTTAATTTAATAAAAATCAGTAAAAAGTGCGAGTGATGGTATTTAGAAAAAGAAAGTATTGAGCAATTTTTCTGTTTTTGATGTGAATGAAAAGGAGCAAAAGATGAGGAGAAAAGTGAGTTTAAAGAAAGTGATAACTTTAATTTAATAAAAGTGAGTAAAAAGTGCGAGTGATGGTGTTTAGAAAGAGAAAGTATTGAGCAATTTTTCTGTTTTTGAAGTGAATGAAAGTGAGTAAAAGATAAGGAGAAAAGTGAGTTTAAAGAAAGTGATTAATTTATTTAATAAAAGTGAGTAAAAAGTGCGAGTGATGGTGTTTAGAAAGAGAAAGTATTGAGCAATTTTTCTGTTTTTGATGTGAATGAAAAGGAAGCAAAAGATGAGGAGAATAATGAGTTTAAAGAAAGTGATTAGATAATTTAATAAAAATCAGTAAAAAGTGCGAGTGATGGTGTTTAGAAAGAGAAAGTATTGAGCAATTTTTCTGTTTTTGAAGTGAATGAAAGGGAGTAAAAGATGAGGAGAAAAGTGAGTTTAAAGAAAGTGATAACTTTAATTTAATAAAAGTGAGTAAAAAGTACGAGTGATGGTGTTTAGAAAGAGAAAGTATTGAGCAATTTTTCTGTTTTTGAAGTGAATGAAAGGGAGTAAAAGATGAGGAGAAAAGTAAGTTTAAAGAAAGTGATAACTTTAATTTAATAAAAGTGAGTAAAAAGTGCGAGTGATGGTGTTTAGAAAGAGAAAGTATTGAGCAATTTTTCTGTTTTTGATGTGAATGAAAGGGAGTAAAAGATGAGGAGAAAAGTGAGTTTAAAGAAAGTGATAACTTTAATTTAATAAGAATCAGTAAAAAGTGCGAGTGATGGTGTTTAGAAAGAGAAAGTATTGAGCAATTTTTCTGTTTTTGATGTGAATGAAAAGGAAGCAAAAGATGAGGAGAATAATGAGTTTAAAGAAAGTGATTAATTAATTTAATAAAAGTGAGTAAAAAGTACGAGTGATGGTGTTTAGAAAGAGAAAGTATTGAGCAATTTTTCTGTTTTTGATGTGAATGAAAAGGAGCAAAAGATGAGGAGAAAAGTGAGTTTAAAGAAAGTGATAACTTTAATTTAATAAAAATCAGTAAAAAGTGCGAGTGATGGTATTTAGAAAAAGAAAGTATTGAGCAATTTTTCTGTTTTTGATGTGAATGAAAAGGAGCAAAAGATGAGGAGAAAAGTGAGTTTAAAGAAAGTGATAACTTTAATTTAATAAAAGTGAGTAAAAAGTGCGAGTGATGGTGTTTAGAAAGAGAAAGTATTGAGCAATTTTTCTGTTTTTGATGTGAATGAAAGGGAGTAAAAGATGAGGAGAAAAGTGAGTTTAAAGAAAGTGATTAATTAATTTAATAAAAGTGAGTAAAAAGTGCGAGTGATGGTGTTTAGAAAGAGAAAGTATTGAGCAATTTTTCTGTTTTTGAAGTGAATGAAAGGGAGTAAAAGATGAGGAGAAAAGTGAGTTTAAAGAAAGTGATAACTTTAATTTAATAAAAGTGAGTAAAAAGTGCGAGTGATATTGTTTTGAAAGAGAAAGTATTGAGCAATTTTTCTGTTTTTGAAGTGAATGAAAGGATGCAAAAGATGAGGAGAAAAGTGAGTTTAAAGAAAGTGATAACTTTAATTTAATAAAAGTGAGTAAAAAGTGCGAGTGATGGTGTTTAGAAAGAGAAAGTATTGAGCAATTTTTCTGTTTTTGATGTGAATGAAAAGGAGCAAAAGATGAGGAGAAAAGTGAGTTTAAAGAAAGTGATAACTTTAATTTAATAAAAATCAGTAAAAAGTGCGAGTGATGGTATTTAGAAAAAGAAAGTATTGAGCAATTTTTCTGTTTTTGATGTGAATGAAAAGGAGCAAAAGATGAGGAGAAAAGTGAGTTTAAAGAAAGTGATAACTTTAATTTAATAAAAGTGAGTAAAAAGTGCGAGTGATGGTGTTTAGAAAGAGAAAGTATTGAGCAATTTTTCTGTTTTTGATGTGAATGAAAGGGAGTAAAAGATGAGGAGAAAAGTGAGTTTAAAGAAAGTGATTAATTAATTTAATAAAAGTGAGTAAAAAGTGCGAGTGATGGTGTTTAGAAAGAGAAAGTATTGAGCAATTTTTCTGTTTTTGAAGTGAATGAAAGGGAGTAAAAGATGAGGAGAAAAGTGAGTTTAAAGAAAGTGATTAATTAATTTAATAAACGTGAGTAAAAAGTGCGAGTGATGGTGTTTAGAAAGAGAAAGTATTGAGCAATTTTTCTGTTTTTGAAGTGAATGAAAAGGAGTAAAAGATGAGGAGAAAAGTGAGTTTAAAGAAAGTGATTAATTAATTTAATAAAAGTGAGTAAAAAGTGCGAGTGATGGTGTTTAGAAAGAGAAAGTATTGAGCAATTTTTCTGTTTTAGAAGTGAATGAAAAGGAGTAAAAGATGAGGAGAAAAGTGAGTTTAAAGAAAGTGATAACTTTAATTTAATAAAAATCAGTAAAAAGTGCGAGTGATGGTATTTAGAAAAAGAAAGTATTGAGCAATTTTTCTGTTTTTGAAGTGAATGAAAGGGAGTAAAAGATGAGGAGAAAAGTGAGTTTAAAGAAAGTGATTAATTAATTTAATAAAAGTGAGTAAAAAGTGCGAGTGATGGTGTTTAGAAAGAGAAAGTATTGAGCAATTTTTCTGTTTTTGAAGTGAATGAAAGGAGAAAAGATGAGGAGAAAAGTGAGTTTAAAGAAAGTGATTAATTTATTTATTAAAAGTGAGTAAAAAGTGCGAGTGATGGTGTTTAGAAAGAGAAAGTATTGAGCAATTTTTCTGTTTTTGAAGTGAATGAAAGGGAGTAAAAGATGAGGAGAAAAGTGAGTTTAAAGAAAGTGATAACTTTAATTTAATAAAAGTGAGTAAAAAGTGCGAGTGATATTGTTTTGAAAGAGAAAGTATTGAGCAATTTTTCTGTTTTTGAAGTGAATGAAAGGGAGTAAAAGATGAGGAGAAAAGTGAGTTTAAAGAAAGTGATTAATTAATTTAATAAAAGTGAGTAAAAAGTGCGAGTGATATTGTTTTGAAAGAGAAAGTATTGAGCAATTTTTCTGTTTTTGAAGTGAATGAAAGGGAGTAAAAGATGAGGAGAAAAGTGAGTTTAAAGAAAGTGATTAATTAATTTAATAAAAGTGAGTAAAAAGTGCGAGTGATGGTGTTTAGAAAGAGAAAGTATTGAGCAATTTTTCTGTTTTTGAAGTGAATGAAAGGAGAAAAGATGAGGAGAAAAGTGAGTTTAAAGAAAGTGATTAATTTATTTATTAAAAGTGAGTAAAAAGTGCGAGTGATGGTGTTTAGAAAGAGAAAGTATTGAGCAATTTTTCTGTTTTTGAAGTGAATGAAAGGAGAAAAGATGAGGAGAAAAGTGAGTTTAAAGAAAGTGATAACTTTAATTTAATAAAAGTGAGTAAAAAGTGCGAGTGATGGTGTTTAGAAAGAGAAAGTATTGAGCAATTTTTCTGTTTTTGAAGTGAATGAAAGGAGAAAAGATGAGGAGAAAAGTGAGTTTAAAGAAAGTGATAACTTTAATTTAATAAAAGTGAGTAAAAAGTGCGAGTGATGGTGTTTAGAAAGAGAAAGTATTGAGCAATTTTTCTGTTTTTGAAGTGAATGAAAGGGAGTAAAAGATGAGGAGAAAAGTGAGTTTAAAGAAAGTGATAACTTTAATTTAATAAAAGTGAGTAAAAAGTGCGAGTGATATTGTTTTGAAAGAGAAAGTATTGAGCAATTTTTCTGTTTTTGAAGTGAATGAAAGGAGAAAAGATGAGGAGAAAAGTGAGTTTAAAGAAAGTGATAACTTTAATTTAATAAAAGTGAGTAAAAAGTGCGAGTGATGGTGTTTAGAAAGAGAAAGTATTGAGCAATTTTTCTGTTTTTGAAGTGAATGAAAGGGAGTAAAAGATGAGGAGAAAAGTGAGTTTAAAGAAAGTGATTAATTTATTCAATAAAAATGAGTAAAAAGTACGAGTGATAGTGTTTAGAAAGAGAAAGTATTGAGCAATTTTTCTGTTTTTGAAGTGAATGAAAGGAGAAAAGATGAGGAGAAAAGTGAGTTTAAAGAAAGTGATTAATTTATTTATTAAAAGTGAGTAAAAAGTGCGAGTGATGGTGTTTAGAAAGAGAAAGTATTGAGCAATTTTTCTGTTTTTGATGTGAATGAAAAGGAGTAAAAGATGAGGAGAATAATGAGTTTAAAGAAAGTGATAACTTTAATTTAATAAAAGTGAGTAAAAAGTGCGAGTGATAGTGTTTAGAAAGAGAAAGTATTGAGCAATTTTTCTGTTTTTGAAGTGAATGAAAAGGAAGCAAAAGATGAGGAGAAAAGTGAGTTTAAAGAAAGTGATTAATTAATTTAATAAGAATCAGTAAAAAGTGCGAGTGATGGTGTTTAGAAAGAGAAAGTATTGAGCAATTTTTCTGTTTTTGATGTGAATGAAAAGGAAGCAAAAGATGAGGAGAAAAGTGAGTTTAAAGAAAGTGATTAATTAATTTAATAAAAATCAGTAAAAAGTGCGAGTGATGGTGTTTAGAAAGAGAAAGTATTGAGCAATTTTTCTGTTTTTGATGTGAATGAAAGGGAGTAAAAGATGAGGAGAAAAGTGAGTTTAAAGAAAGTGATAACTTTAATTTAATAAGAATCAGTAAAAAGTGCGAGTGATGGTGTTTAGAAAGAGAAAGTATTGAGCAATTTTTCTGTTTTTGATGTGAATGAAAAGGAAGCAAAAGATGAGGAGAAAAGTGAGTTTAAAGAAAGTGATTAATTAATTTAATAAAAGTGAGTAAAAAGTGCGAGTGATGGTGTTTAGAAAGAGAAAGTATTGAGCAATTTTTCTGTTTTTGATGTGAATGAAAGGGAGTAAAAGATGAGGAGAAAAGTGAGTTTAAAGAAAGTGATAACTTTAATTTAATAAGAATCAGTAAAAAGTGCGAGTGATGGTGTTTAGAAAGAGAAAGTATTGAGCAATTTTTCTGTTTTTGATGTGAATGAAAGGAGAAAAGATGAGGAGAAAAGTGAGTTTAAAGAAAGTGATTAATTTATTTATTAAAAGTGAGTAAAAAGTATGAGTGATATTGTTTTGAAAGAGAAAGTATTGAGCAATTTTTCTGTTTTTGAAGTGAATGAAAGGGAGTAAAAGATGAGGAGAAAAGTTAGTTTAAGGAAAGTGATAACTTTAATTTAATAAAAGTGAGTAAAAAGTGCGAGTGATGGTGTTTAGAAAGAGAAAGTATTGAGCAATTTTTCTGTTTTTGATGTGAATGAAAAGGATGCAAAAGATGAGGAGAAAAGTGAGTTTAAAGAAAGTGATAACTTTAATTTAATAAAAGTGAGTAAAAAGTGCGAGTCATAGTGTTTAGAAAGAGAAAGTATTGAGCAATTTTTCTGTTTTTGATGTGAATGAAAAGGATGCAAAAGATGAGGAGAAAAGTGAGTTTAAAGAAAGTGATAACTTTAATTTAATAAAAGTGAGTAAAAAGTGCGAGTGATAGTGTTTAGAAAGAGAAAGTATTGAGCAATTTTTCTGTTTTTGATGTGAATGAAAAGGAAGTAAAAGATGAGGAGAAAAGTGAGTTTAAAGAAAGTGATTAATTAATTTAATAAAAGTGAGTAAAAAGTGCGAGTGATGGTGTTTAGAAAGAGAAAGTATTGAGCAATTTTTCTGTTTTTGAAGTGAATGAAAGGGAGTAAAAGATGAGGAGAAAAGTGAGTTTAAAGAAAGTGATAACTTTAATTTAATAAAAGTGAGTAAAAAGTGCGAGTGATAGTGTTTAGAAAGAGAAAGTATTGAGCAATTTTTCTGTTTTTGATGTGAATGAAAAGGAAGCAAAAGATGAGGAGAAAAGTGAGTTTAAAGAAAGTGATAACTTTAATTTAATAAAAGTGAGTAAAAAGTGCGAGTGATAGTGTTTAGAAAGAGAAAGTATTGAGCAATTTTTCTGTTTTTGAAGTGAATGAAAAGGATGCAAAAGATGAGGAGAAAAGTGAGTTTAAAGAAAGTGATAACTTTAATTTAATAAAAGTGAGTAAAAAGTGCGAGTGATAGTGTTTAGAAAGAGAAAGTATTGAGCAATTTTTCTGTTTTTGATGTGAATGAAAAGGATGCAAAAGATGAGGAGAAAAGTGAGTTTAAAGAAAGTGATAACTTTAATTTAATAAAAGTGAGTAAAAAGTGCGAGTGATAGTGTTTAGAAAGAGAAAGTATTGAGCAATTTTTCTGTTTTTGATGTGAATGAAAAGGATGCAAAAGATGAGGAGAAAAGTTAGTTTAAGGAAAGTGATAACTTTAATTTAATAAAAGTGAGTAAAAAGTGCGAGTGATGGTGTTTAGAAAGAGAAAGTATTGAGCAATTTTTCTGTTTTTGAAGTGAATGAAAGGGAGTAAAAGATGAGGTGAAAAGTGAGTTTAAAGAAAGTGATAACTTTAATTTAATAAAAGTGAGTAAAAAGTACGAGTGATATTGTTTTGAAAGAGAAAGTATTGAGCAATTTTTCTGTTTTTGAAGTGAATGAAAGGGAGTAAAAGATGAGGAGAAAAGTTAGTTTAAGGAAAGTGATAACTTTAATTTAATAAAAGTGAGTAAAAAGTGCGAGTGATGGTGTTTAGAAAGAGAAAGTATTGAGCAATTTTTCTGTTTTTGAAGTGAATGAAAAGGAAGCAAAAGATGAGGAGAAAAGTGAGTTTAAAGAAAGTGATAACTTTAATTTAATAAAAGTGAGTAAAAAGTGCGAGTGATAGTGTTTAGAAAGAGAAAGTATTGAGCAATTTTTCTGTTTTTGAAGTGAATGAAAAGGGAGTAAAAGATGAGGAGAAAAGTGAGTTTAAAGAAAGTGATAACTTTAATTTAATAAAAGTGAGTAAAAAGTGCGAGTGATAATGTTTAGAAAGAGAAAGTATTGAACAATTTTTCTGTTTTTGAAGTGAATGAAAAGGAGTAAAAGATGAGGAGAAAAGTGAGTTTAAAGAAAGTGATAACTTTAATTTAATAAAAGTGAGTAAAAAGTGCGAGTGATAATGTTTAGAAAGAGAAAGTATTGAGCAATTTTTCTGTTTTAGAAGTGAATGAAAGGGAGTAAAAGATGAGGAGAAAAGTGAGTTTAAAGAAAGTGATAACTTTAATTTCATAAAAGTGAGTAAAAAGTGCGAGTGATGGTGTTTAGAAAGAGAAATTATTGAGCAATTTTTCTGTTTTTGAAGTGAATGAAAGGGAGTAAAAGATGAGGAGAAAAGTGAGTTTAAAGAAAGTGATAACTTTAATTTAATAAAAGTGAGTAAAAAGTGCGAGTGATGGTGTTTAGAAAGAGAAAGTATTGAGCAATTTTTCTGTTTTTGATGTGAATGAAAGGGAGTAAAAGATGAGGAGAAAAGTGAGTTTAAAGAAAGTGATTAATTTATTCAATAAAAATGAGTAAAAAGTGCGAGTGATGGTGTTTAGAAAGAGAAAGTATTGAGCAATATTTCTGTTTTTGATGTGAATGAAAAGGAAGCAAAAGATGAGGAGAAAAGTGAGTTTAAAGAAAGTGATAACTTTAATTTAATAAAAATCAGTAAAAAGTGCGAGTGATGGTATTTAGAAAAAGAAAGTATTGAGCAATTTTTCTGTTTTTGAAGTGAATGAAAGGGAGTAAAAGATGAGGAGAAAAGTGAGTTTAAAGAAAGTGATTAATTTATTTAATAAAAGTGAGTAAAAAGTGCGAGTGATGGTGTTTAGAAAGAGAAAGTATTGAGCAATTTTTCTGTTTTTGAAGTGAATGAAAAGGAGTAAAAGATGAGGAGAAAAGTGAGTTTAAAGAAAGTGATAACTTTAATTTAATAAAAGTGAGTAAAAAGTGCGAGTGATGGTGTTTAGAAAGAGAAAGTATTGAGCAATTTTTCTGTTTTAGAAGTGAATGAAAAGGAAGCAAAAGATGAGGAGAAAAGTGAGTTTAAAGAAAGTGATAACTTTAATTTAATAAGAATCAGTAAAAAGTGCGAGTGATGGTGTTTAGAAAGAGAAAGTATTGAGCAATATTTCTGTTTTTGATGTGAATGAAAAGGAAGCAAAAGATGAGGAGAAAAGTGAGTTTAAAGAAAGTGATTAATTAATTTAATAAAAGTGAGTAAAAAGTGCGAGTGATGGTGTTTAGAAAGAGAAAGTATTGAGCAATTTTTCTGTTTTTGAAGTGAATGAAAGGGAGTAAAAGATGAGGAGAAAAGTGAGTTTAAAGAAAGTGATAACTTTAATTTAATAAAAGTGAGTAAAAAGTGCGAGTGATATTGTTTAGAAAGAGAAAGTATTGAGCAATTTTTCTGTTTTAGAAGTGAATGAAAAGGAAGCAAAAGATGAGGAGAAAAGTGAGTTTAAAGAAAGTGATTAATTTATTCAATAAAAATGAGTAAAAAGTGCGAGTGATGGTGTTTAGAAAGAGAAAGTATTGAGCAATATTTCTGTTTTTGATGTGAATGAAAAGGAAGCAAAAGATGAGGAGAAAAGTGAGTTTAAAGAAAGTGATTAATTAATTTAATAAAAGTGAGTAAAAAGTGCGAGTGATGGTGTTTAGAAAGAGAAAGTATTGAGCAATTTTTCTGTTTTTGAAGTGAATGAAAGGGAGTAAAAGATGAGGAGAAAAGTGAGTTTAAAGAAAGTGATTAATTTATTTAATAAAAGTGAGTAAAAAGTGCGAGTGATGGTGTTTAGAAAGAGAAAGTATTGAGCAATTTTTCTGTTTTTGAAGTGAATGAAAAGGAGTAAAAGATGAGGAGAAAAGTGAGTTTAAAGAAAGTGATAACTTTAATTTAATAAAAGTGAGTAAAAAGTGCGAGTGATATTGTTTAGAAAGAGAAAGTATTGAGCAATTTTTCTGTTTTAGAAGTGAATGAAAAGGAAGCAAAAGATGAGGAGAAAAGTGAGTTTAAAGAAAGTGATAACTTTAATTTAATAAGAATCAGTAAAAAGTGCGAGTGATATTGTTTTGAAAGAGAAAGTATTGAGCAATTTTTCTGTTTTTGAAGTGAATGAAAGGAAGCAAAAGATGAGGAGAAAAGTGAGTTTAAAGAAAGTGATAACTTTAATTTAATAAAAGTGAGTAAAAAGTGCGAGTGATGGTGTTTAGAAAGAGAAAGTATTGAGCAATTTTTCTGTTTTTGAAGTGAATGAAAAGGAAGCAAAAGATGAGGAGAATAATGAGTTTAAAGAAAGTGATTAATTAATTTATTAAAAGTGAGTAAAAAGTGCGAGTGATGGTGTTTAGAAAGAGAAAGTATTGAGCAATTTTTCTGTTTTTAATGTGAATGAAAGGGAGTAAAAGATGAGGAGAAAAGTGAGTTTAAAGAAAGTGATTAATTTATTTAATAAAAGTGAGTAAAAAGTGCGAGTGATGGTGTTTAGAAAGAGAAAGTATTGAGCAATTTTTCTGTTTTTGAAGTGAATGAAAAGGAGTAAAAGATGAGGAGAAAAGTGAGTTTAAAGAAAGTGATAACTTTAATTTAATAAAAGTGAGTAAAAAGTGCGAGTGATATTGTTTAGAAAGAGAAAGTATTGAGCAATTTTTCTGTTTTAGAAGTGAATGAAAAGGAAGCAAAAGATGAGGAGAAAAGTGAGTTTAAAGAAAGTGATAACTTTAATTTAATAAGAATCAGTAAAAAGTGCGAGTGATATTGTTTTGAAAGAGAAAGTATTGAGCAATTTTTCTGTTTTTGAAGTGAATGAAAGGAAGCAAAAGATGAGGAGAAAAGTGAGTTTAAAGAAAGTGATAACTTTAATTTAATAAAAGTGAGTAAAAAGTGCGAGTGATGGTGTTTAGAAAGAGAAAGTATTGAGCAATTTTTCTGTTTTTGAAGTGAATGAAAAGGAAGCAAAAGATGAGGAGAATAATGAGTTTAAAGAAAGTGATTAATTAATTTAATAAAAGTGAGTAAAAAGTGCGAGTGATGGTGTTTAGAAAGAGAAAGTATTGAGCAATTTTTCTGTTTTTGAAGTGAATGAAAGGAAGTAAAAGATGAGGAGAAAAGTTAGTTTAAGGAAAGTGATAACTTTAATTTAATAAAAGTGAGTAAAAAGTGCGAGTGATATTGTTTTGAAAGAGAAAGTATTGAGCAATTTTTCTGTTTTTGAAGTGAATGAAAGGATGCAAAAGATGAGGAGAAAAGTGAGTTTAAAGAAAGTGATAACTTTAATTTAATAAAAGTGAGTAAAAAGTGCGAGTGATAGTGTTTAGAAAGAGAAAGTATTGAGCAATTTTTCTGTTTTTGATGTGAATGAAAAGGAGCAAAAGATGAGGAGAAAAGTGAGTTTAAAGAAAGTGATAACTTTAATTTAATAAAAATCAGTAAAAAGTGCGAGTGATGGTGTTTAGAAAGAGAAAGTATTGAGCAATTTTTCTGTTTTTGAAGTGAATGAAAGGAGAAAAGATGAGGAGAAAAGTGAGTTTAAAGAAAGTGATTAATTTATTTATTAAAAGTGAGTAAAAAGTGCGAGTGATGGTGTTTAGAAAGAGAAAGTATTGAGCAATTTTTCTGTTTTTGAAGTGAATGAAAGGGAGTAAAAGATGAGGAGAAAAGTGAGTTTAAAGAAAGTGATAACTTTAATTTAATAAAAATGAGTAAAAAGTGCGAGTGATAGTGTTTAGAAAGAGAAAGTATTGAGCAATTTTTCTGTTTTTGATGTGAATGAAAGGAGAAAAGATGAGGAGAATAATGAGTTTAAAGAAAGTGATAACTTTAATTTATTAAAAGTGAGTAAAAAGTGCGAGTGATATTGTTTTGAAAGAGAAAGTATTGAGCAATTTTTCTGTTTTTGAAGTGAATGAAAAGGAAGCAAAAGATGAGGAGAAAAGTGAGTTTAAAGAAAGTGATAACTTTAATTTAATAAAAGTGAGTAAAAAGTGCGAGTGATGGTGTTTAGAAAGAGAAAGTATTGAGCAATTTTTCTGTTTTTGAAGTGAATGAAAAGGAAGCAAAAGATGAGGAGAATAATGAGTTTAAAGAAAGTGATTAATTAATTTAATAAAAGTGAGTAAAAAGTGCGAGTGATGGTGTTTAGAAAGAGAAAGTATTGAGCAATTTTTCTGTTTTTGATGTGAATGAAAGGGAGTAAAAGATGAGGAGAAAAGTGAGTTTAAAGAAAGTGATAACTTTAATTTAATAAGAATCAGTAAAAAGTGCGAGTGATGGTGTTTAGAAAGAGAAAGTATTGAGCAATTTTTCTGTTTTTGATGTGAATGAAAGGAGAAAAGATGAGGAGAAAAGTGAGTTTAAAGAAAGTGATTAATTTATTTATTAAAAGTGAGTAAAAAGTACGAGTGATATTGTTTTGAAAGAGAAAGTATTGAGCAATTTTTCTGTTTTTGAAGTGAATGAAAGGGAGTAAAAGATGAGGAGAAAAGTTAGTTTAAGGAAAGTGATAACTTTAATTTAATAAAAGTGAGTAAAAAGTGCGAGTGATGGTGTTTAGAAAGAGAAAGTATTGAGCAATTTTTCTGTTTTTGAAGTGAATGAAAGGGAGTAAAAGATGAGGAGAAAAGTTAGTTTAAAGAAAGTGATTAATTTATTCAATAAAAATCAGTAAAAAGTGCGAGTGATGGTGTTTAGAAAGAGAAAGTATTGAGCAATTTTTCTGTTTTTGAAGTGAATGAAAGGGAGTAAAAGATGAGGAGAAAAGTGAGTTTAAAGAAAGTGAGTTTAAAGAAAGTGATTAATTTATTCTATAAAAGCGAGTAAAAAGTGCGAGTGATGGTGTTTAGAAAGAGAAAGTATTGAGCAATTTTTCTGTTTTAGAAGTGAATGAAAAGGAGTAAAAGATGAGGAGAAAAGTTAGTTTAAGGAAAGTGATAACTTTAATTTAATAAAAGTGAGTAAAAAGTGCGAGTGATGGTGTTTAGAAAGAGAAAGTATTGAGCAATTTTTCTGTTTTAGAAGTGAATGAAAGGGAGTAAAAGATGAGGAGAAAAGTGAGTTTAAAGAAAGTGATAACTTTAATTTAATAAAAGTGAGTAAAAAGTGCGAGTGATGGTGTTTAGAAAGAGAAAGTATTGAGCAATTTTTCTGTTTTTGAAGTGAATGAAAGGGAGTAAAAGATGAGGAGAAAAGTGAGTTTAAAGAAAGTGATTAATTTATTTAATAAAAGTGAGTAAAAAGTGCGAGTGATGGTGTTTAGAAAGAGAAAGTATTGAGCAATTTTTCTGTTTTTGAAGTGAATGAAAGGGAGTAAAAGATGAGGAGAAAAGTGAGTTTAAAGAAAGTGATAACTTTAATTTAATAAAAGTGAGTAAAAAGTGCGAGTGATGGTGTTTAGAAAGAGAAAGTATTGAGCAATTTTTCTGTTTTTGAAGTGAATGAAAGTGAGTAAAAGATGAGGAGAAAAGTGAGTTTAAAGAAAGTGATAACTTTAATTTAATAAAAGTGAGTAAAAAGTGCGAGTGATGGTGTTTAGAAAGAGAAAGTATTGAGCAATTTTTCTGTTTTTGAAGTGAATGAAAGTGAGTAAAAGATGAGGAGAAAAGTGAGTTTAAAGAAAGTGATTAATTTATTTAATAAAAGTGAGTAAAAAGTGCGAGTGATGGTGTTTAGAAAGAGAAAGTATTGAGCAATTTTTCTGTTTTTGAAGTGAATGAAAGGGAGTAAAAGATGAGGAGAAAAGTGAGTTTAAAGAAAGTGATTAATTTATTTAATAAAAGTGAGTAAAAAGTGCGAGTGATGGTGTTTAGAAAGAGAAAGTATTGAGCAATTTTTCTGTTTTTGAAGTGAATGAAAGGGAGTAAAAGATGAGGAGAAAAGTGAGTTTAAAGAAAGTGAGTTTAAAGAAAGTGATTAATTTATTCTATAAAAGCGAGTAAAAAGTGCGAGTGATGGTGTTTAGAAAGAGAAAGTATTGAGCAATTTTTCTGTTTTAGAAGTGAATGAAAAGGAGTAAAAGATGAGGAGAAAAGTTAGTTTAAGGAAAGTGATAACTTTAATTTAATAAAAGTGAGTAAAAAGTGCGAGTGATGGTGTTTAGAAAGAGAAAGTATTGAGCAATTTTTCTGTTTTAGAAGTGAATGAAAAGGAGTAAAAGATGAGGAGAAAAGTGAGTTTAAAGAAAGTGATAACTTTAATTTAATAAAAGTGAGTAAAAAGTGCGAGTGATGGTGTTTAGAAAGAGAAAGTATTGAGCAATTTTTCTGTTTTTGATGTGAATGAAAAGGAGTAAAAGATGAGGAGAAAAGTTAGTTTAAGGAAAGTGATTAATTTATTTAATAAAAGTGAGTAAAAAGTGCGAGTGATGGTGTTTAGAAAGAGAAAGTATTGAGCAATTTTTCTGTTTTTGAAGTGAATGAAAGGGAGTAAAAGATGAGGAGAAAAGTGAGTTTAAAGAAAGTGATTAATTTATTTAATAAAAGTGAGTAAAAAGTGCGAGTGATGGTGTTTAGAAAGAGAAAGTATTGAGCAATTTTTCTGTTTTTGAAGTGAATGAAAGGGAGTAAAAGATGAGGAGAAAAGTGAGTTTAAAGAAAGTGATTAATTTATTTAATAAAAGTGAGTAAAAAGTGCGAGTGATGGTGTTTAGAAAGAGAAAGTATTGAGCAATTTTTCTGTTTTTGAAGTGAATGAAAGGGAGTAAAAGATGAGGAGAAAAGTGAGTTTAAAGAAAGTGAGTTTAAAGAAAGTGATTAATTTATTCTATAAAAGCGAGTAAAAAAGTGCGAGTGATGGTGTTTAGAAAGAGAAAGTATTGAGCAATTTTTCTGTTTTAGAAGTGAATGAAAAGGAGTAAAAGATGAGGAGAAAAGTGAGTTTAAGGAAAGTGATAACTTTAATTTAATAAAAGTGAGTAAAAAGTGCGAGTGATGGTGTTTAGAAAGAGAAAGTATTGAGCAATTTTTCTGTTTTAGAAGTGAATGAAAAGGAGTAAAAGATGAGGAGAAAAGTGAGTTTAAAGAAAGTGATAACTTTAATTTAATAAAAGTGAGTAAAAAGTGCGAGTGATGGTGTTTAGAAAGAGAAAGTATTGAGCAATTTTTCTGTTTTTGATGTGAATGAAAAGGAGTAAAAGATGAGGAGAAAAGTTAGTTTAAGGAAAGTGATAACTTTAATTTAATAAAAGTGAGTAAAAAGTGCGAGTGATGGTGTTTAGAAAGAGAAAGTATTGAGCAATTTTTCTGTTTTTGAAGTGAATGAAAGGGAGTAAAAGATGAGGAGAAAAGTTAGTTTAAAGAAAGTGATAACTTTAATTTAATAAAAGTGAGTAAAAAGTGCGAGTGATGGTGTTTAGAAAGAGAAAGTATTGAGCAATTTTTCTGTTTTTGAAGTGAATGAAAGGGAGTAAAAGATGAGGAGAAAAGTGAGTTTAAAGAAAGTGATTAATTTATTCTATAAAAGTGAGTAAAAAGTGCGAGTGATGGTGTTTAGAAAGAGAAAGTATTGAGCAATTTTTCTGTTTTAGAAGTGAATGAAAAGGAGTAAAAGATGAGGAGAAAAGTTAGTTTAAAGAAAGTGATAACTTTAATTTAATAAAAGTGAGTAAAAAGTGCGAGTGATGGTGTTTAGAAAGAGAAAGTATTGAGCAATTTTTCTGTTTTTGATGTGAATGAAAGGGAGCAAAAGATGAGGAGAAAAGTTAGTTTAAAGAAAGTGATTAATTAATTTAATAAAAGTGAGTAAAAAGTGCGAGTGATTGGTGTTTAGAAAGAGAAAGTATTGAGCAATTTTTCTGTTTTTGAAGTGAATGAAAGGGAGTAAAAGATGAGGAGAAAAGTGAGTTTAAAGAAAGTGATAACTTTAATTTAATAAAAGTGAGTAAAAAGTGCGAGTGATGGTGTTTAGAAAGAGAAAGTATTGAGCAATTTTTCTGTTTTTGAAGTGAATGAAAGGGAGTAAAAGATGAGGAGAAAAGTGAGTTTAAAGAAAGTGATAACTTTATTCTATAAAAGCGAGTAAAAAGTGCGAGTGATGGTGTTTAGAAAGAGAAAGTATTGAGCAATTTTTCTGTTTTAGAAGTGAATGAAAAGGAGTAAAAGATGAGGAGAAAAGTTAGTTTAAGGAAAGTGATAACTTTAATTTAATAAAAGTGAGTAAAAAGTGCGAGTGATGGTGTTTAGAAAGAGAAAGTATTGAGCAATTTTTCTGTTTTTGAAGTGAATGAAAGTGAGTAAAAGATGAGGAGAAAAGTGAGTTTAAAGAAAGTGATTAATTTATTTAATAAAAGTGAGTAAAAAGTGCGAGTGATGGTGTTTAGAAAGAGAAAGTATTGAGCAATTTTTCTGTTTTTGAAGTGAATGAAAGGGAGTAAAAGATGAGGAGAAAAGTGAGTTTAAAGAAAGTGATTAATTTATTTAATAAAAGTGAGTAAAAAGTGCGAGTGATGGTGTTTAGAAAGAGAAAGTATTGAGCAATTTTTCTGTTTTTGAAGTGAATGAAAGGGAGTAAAAGATGAGGAGAAAAGTGAGTTTAAAGAAAGTGAGTTTAAAGAAAGTGATTAATTTATTCTATAAAAGCGAGTAAAAAGTGCGAGTGATGGTGTTTAGAAAGAGAAAGTATTGAGCAATTTTTCTGTTTTAGAAGTGAATGAAAAGGAGTAAAAGATGAGGAGAAAAGTTAGTTTAAGGAAAGTGATAACTTTAATTTAATAAAAGTGAGTAAAAAGTGCGAGTGATGGTGTTTAGAAAGAGAAAGTATTGAGCAATTTTTCTGTTTTAGAAGTGAATGAAAAGGAGTAAAAGATGAGGAGAAAAGTGAGTTTAAAGAAAGTGATAACTTTAATTTAATAAAAGTGAGTAAAAAGTGCGAGTGATGGTGTTTAGAAAGAGAAAGTATTGAGCAATTTTTCTGTTTTTGATGTGAATGAAAAGGAGTAAAAGATGAGGAGAAAAGTTAGTTTAAGGAAAGTGATTAATTTATTTAATAAAAGTGAGTAAAAAGTGCGAGTGATGGTGTTTAGAAAGAGAAAGTATTGAGCAATTTTTCTGTTTTTGAAGTGAATGAAAGGGAGTAAAAGATGAGGAGAAAAGTGAGTTTAAAGAAAGTGATTAATTTATTTAATAAAAGTGAGTAAAAAGTGCGAGTGATGGTGTTTAGAAAGAGAAAGTATTGAGCAATTTTTCTGTTTTTGATGTGAATGAAAAGGAGTAAAAGATGAGGAGAAAAGTGAGTTTAAAGAAAGTGATAACTTTAATTTAATAAAAGTGAGTAAAAAGTGCGAGTGATGGTGTTTAGAAAGAGAAAGTATTGAGCAACTTTTCTGTTTTTGAAGTGAATGAAAGGGAGTAAAAGATGAGAGAAAAGTGAGTTTAAAGAAAGTGATAACTTTAATTTAATAAAAGTGAGTAAAAAGTGCGAGTGATAGTGTTTAGAAAGAGAAAGTATTGAGCAATTTTTCTGTTTTTGAAGTGAATGAAAAGGAGTAAAAGATGAGGAGAAAAGTGAGTTTAAAGAAAGTGATAACTTTAATTTAATAAAGTGAGTAAAAAGTGCGAGTGATGGTGTTTAGAAAGAGAAAGTATTGAGCAACTTTTCTGTTTTTGAAGTGAATGAAAGGGAGTAAAAGATGAGAGAAAAGTGAGTTTAAAGAAAGTGATAACTTTAATTTAATAAAAGTGAGTAAAAAGTGCGAGTGATGGTGTTTTGAAAGAGAAAGTATTGAGCAACTTTTCTGTTTTTGAAGTGAATGAAAGGGAATAAAAGATGAGAGAAAAGTGAGTTTAAAGAAAGTGATAACTTTAATTTAATAAAAGTGAGTAAAAAGTGCGAGTGATAGTGTTTTGAAAGAGAA
This sequence comes from Loxodes magnus, assembly GCA_946699065.1. Taxonomy (NCBI): domain Eukaryota; phylum Ciliophora; class Karyorelictea; order Loxodida; family Loxodidae; genus Loxodes; species Loxodes magnus. The sequence goes on from CAMPDV010006563.1 coordinate 23,440, forward strand.
AGTATTGAGCAACTTTTCTGTTTTTGAAGTGAATGAAAGGGAGTAAAAGATAAGGAGAAAAGTCAGTTTAAAGAAAGTGATAACTTTAATTTAATAAAAGTGAGTAAAAAGTGCGAGTGATAGTGTTTTGAAAGAGAAAGTATTGAGCAACTTTTCTGTTTTTGAAGTGAATGAAAGGGAGTAAAAGATAAGGAGAAAAGTCAGTTTAAAGAAAGTGATTAATTAATTTAATAAAAGTCAGTAAAAAGTGCGAGTGATGGTGTTTAGAAAGAGAAAGTATTGAGCAATTTTTCTGTTTTTGATGTGAATGAAAAGGAGTAAAAGATGAGGAGAAAAGTGAGTTTAAAGAAAGTGATTAATTTATTTAATAAAAGTGAGTAAAAAGTGCGAGTGATGGTGTTTAGAAAGAGAAAGTATTGAGCAATTTTTCTGTTTTTGAAGTGAATGAAAGGGAGTAAAAGATGAGGAGAAAAGTGAGTTTAAAGAAAGTGATAACTTTAATTTAATAAAAGTGAGTAAAAAGTGCGAGTGATGGTGTTTTGAAAGAGAAAGTATTGAGCAATTTTTTTGTTTTTGAAGTGAATGAAAAGGAGTAAAAGATGAGGAGAAAAGTGAGTTTAAAGAAAGTGATAACTTTAATTTAATAAAAGTGAGTAAAAAGTGCGAGTGATAGTGTTTTGAAAGAGAAAGTATTGAGCAATTTTTCTGTTTTTGAAGTGAATGAAAGGGAGTAAAAGATGAGGAGAAAAGTGAGTTTAAAGAAAGTGATAACTTTAATTTAATAAAAGTGAGTAAAAAGTGCGAGTGATGGTGTTTTGAAAGAGAAAGTATTGAGCAATTTTTCTGTTTTTGAAGTGAATGAAAGGGAGTAAAAGATAAGGAGAAAAGTGAGTTTAAAGAAAGTGATAACTTTAATTTAATAAAAGTGAGTAAAAAGTGCGAGTGATAGTGTTTTGAAAGAGAAAGTATTGAGCAATTTTTCTGTTTTTGATGTGAATGAAAAGGAGTAAAAGATGAGGAGAAAAGTGAGTTTAAAGAAAGTGATAACTTTAATTTAATAAAAGTGAGTAAAAAGTGCGAGTGATGGTGTTTAGAAAGAGAAAGTATTGAGCAATTTTTCTGTTTTTGAAGTGAATGAAAGGGAGTAAAAGATGAGAGAAAAGTGAGTTTAAAGAAAGTGATAACTTTAATTTAATAAAAGTGAGTAAAAAGTGCGAGTGATGGTGTTTTGAAAGAGAAAGTATTGAGCAACTTTTCTGTTTTTGAAGTGAATGAAAGGGAATAAAAGATGAGAGAAAAGTGAGTTTAAAGAAAGTGATAACTTTAATTTAATAAAAGTGAGTAAAAAGTGCGAGTGATATTGTTTTGAAAGAGAAAGTATTGAGCAATTTTTCTGTTTTTGAAGTGAATGAAAGGGAGTAAAAGATGAGGAGAAAAGTCAGTTTAAAGAAAGTGATAACTTTAATTTAATAAAAGTGAGTAAAAAGTGCGAGTGATGGTGTTTTGAAAGAGAAAGTATTGAGCAACTTTTCTGTTTTTGAAGTGAATGAAAGGGAGTAAAAGATAAGGAGAAAAGTGAGTTTAAAGAAAGTGATAACTTTAATTTAATAAAAGTGAGTAAAAAGTGCGAGTGATGGTGTTTTGAAAGAGAAAGTATTGAG
>CAMPDV010006564.1:0-17426 GCA_946699065.1 Loxodes magnus
AACATTTTGGATATTCTAACTTATATTTTAGTGCTTGCTACGAAAACTTATCATTAGATATTCTTTTCTTACTTTACTTCTTCACTTTTCTATAGGCTAACTTTCATCTACAAGCATATCTTGACAAACCGAATACAGATTCGTAATTATTACATTATTACTAACATTTTGGATATTCTAACTTATATTTTAGTGCTTGCTACGAAAACTTATCATTAGATATTCTTTTCTTACTTTACTTCTTCACTTTTCAATAGGCTAACTTTCATCTACAAGCATATCTTGACAAACCGAATACAGATTCATTATTAATATATTATTACTAACATTTTGGATATTCTAACTTATATTTTAGTTATTGCTACGAAAACTTATCATTAGATATTCTTTTCTTACTTTACTTCTTCACTTTTCTAAATACTTATTACTTCTCAAAGCATACTCCTTAAAACTGAAATTCTATCTTCTTTTCTTACTTTACTTCTTCACTTTTTAAAATACTTATTACTTCTCAAAGCATACTCCTTAAAACTGAAATTCTATCTTCTTTTCTTACTTTACTTCTTCACTTTTCTAAATACTTATTACTTCTCAAAGCATACTCCTTAAAACTGAAATTCTATCTTCTTTTCTTACTCTACTTCTTCACTTTTCTATAGGCTAACTTTCATCTACAAGCATATCTTGACAAACCGAATACAGATTCATTATTAATATATTATTACTAACATTTTGGATATTCTAACTTATATTTTAGTTATTGCTACGAAAACTTATCATTAGATATTCTTTTCTTACTTTACTTCTTTACTTTTCAATAGGCTAACTTTCATCTACAAGCATATCTTGACAAACCGAATACAGATTCGTAATTATTACATTATTACTAACATTTTGGATATTCTAACTTATATTTTAGTGCTTGCTACGAAAACTTATCATTAGATATTCTTTTCTTACTTTACTTCTTCACTTTTCTATAGGCTAACTTTCATCTACAAGCATATCTTGACAAACCGAATACAGATTCGTAATTATTACATTATTACTAACATTTTGGATATTCTAACTTATATTTTAGTGCTTGCTACGAAAACTTATCATTAGATATTCTTTTCTTACTTTACTTCTTCACTTTTCAATAGGCTAACTTTCATCTACAAGCATATCTTGACAAACCGAATACAGATTCATTATTAATATATTATTACTAACATTTTGGATATTCTAACTTATATTTTAGTTATTGCTACGAAAACTTATCATTAGATATTCTTTTCTTACTTTACTTCTTCACTTTTCTAAATACTTATTACTTCTCAAAGCATACTCCTTAAAACTGAAATTCTATCTTCTTTTCTTACTTTACTTCTTCACTTTTTAAAATACTTATTACTTCTCAAAGCATACTCCTTAAAACTGAAATTCTATCTTCTTTTCTTACTTTACTTCTTCACTTTTCTAAATACTTATTACTTCTCAAAGCATACTCCTTAAAACTGAAATTCTATCTTCTTTTCTTACTCTACTTCTTCACTTTTCTATAGGCTAACTTTCATCTACAAGCATATCTTGACAAACCGAATACAGATTCATTATTAATATATTATTACTAACATTTTGGATATTCTAACTTATATTTTAGTTATTGCTACGAAAACTTATCATTAGATATTCTTTTCTTACTTTACTTCTTTACTTTTCAATAGGCTAACTTTCATCTACAAGCATATCTTGACAAACCGAATACAGATTCGTAATTATTACATTATTACTAACATTTTGGATATTCTAACTTATATTTTAGTGCTTGCTACGAAAACTTATCATTAGATATTCTTTTCTTACTTTACTTCTTCACTTTTCTATAGGCTAACTTTCATCTACAAGCATATCTTGACAAACCGAATACAGATTCGTAATTATTACATTATTACTAACATTTTGGATATTCTAACTTATATTTTAGTGCTTGCTACGAAAACTTATCATTAGATATTCTTTTCTTACTTTACTTCTTCACTTTTCAATAGGCTAACTTTCATCTACTAGCATATCTTGACAAACCGAATACAGATTCGTAATTATTACATTATTACTAACATTTTGGATATTCTAACTTATATTTTAGTGCTTGCTACGAAAACTTATCATTAGATATTCTTTTCTTACTTTACTTCTTCACTTTTCTATAGGCTAACTTTCATCTACTAGCATATCTTGACAAACCGAATACAGATTCGTAATTATTACATTATTACTAACATTTTGGATATTCTAACTTATATTTTAGTGCTTGCTACGAAAACTTATCATTAGATATTCTTTTCTTACTTTACTTCTTCACTTTTCTAAATACTTATTACTTCTCAAAGCATACTCCTTAAAACTGAAATTCTATCTTCTTTTCTTACTCTACTTCTTCACTTTTCTATAGGCTAACTTTCATCTACAAGCATATCTTGACAAACCGAATACAGATTCATTATTAATATATTATTACTAACATTTTGGATATTCTAACTTATATTTTAGTTATTGCTACGAAAACTTATCATTAGATATTCTTTTCTTACTTTACTTCTTCACTTTTCAATAGGCTAACTTTCATCTACTAGCATATCTTGACAAACCGAATACAGATTCGTAATTATTACATTATTACTAACATTTTGGATATTCTAACTTATATTTTAGTGCTTGCTACGAAAACTTATCATTAGATATTCTTTTCTTACTTTACTTCTTCACTTTTCTATAGGCTAACTTTCATCTACTAGCATATCTTGACAAACCGAATACAGATTCGTAATTATTACATTATTACTAACATTTTGGATATTCTAACTTATATTTTAGTGCTTGCTACGAAAACTTATCATTAGATATTCTTTTCTTACTTTACTTCTTCACTTTTCTAAATACTTATTACTTCTCAAAGCATACTCCTTAAAACTGAAATTCTATCTTCTTTTCTTACTCTACTTCTTCACTTTTCTATAGGCTAACTTTCATCTACAAGCATATCTTGACAAACCGAATACAGATTCATTATTAATATATTATTACTAACATTTTGGATATTCTAACTTATATTTTAGTGCTTGCTACGAAAACTTATCATTAGATATTCTTTTCTTACTTTACTTCTTCACTTTTCTATAGGCTAACTTTCATCTACAAGCATATCTTGACAAACCGAATACAGATTCGTAATTATTACATTATTACTAACATTTTGGATATTCTAACTTATATTTTAGTGCTTGCTACGAAAACTTATCATTAGATATTCTTTTCTTACTTTACTTCTTCACTTTTCAATAGGCTAACTTTCATCTACAAGCATATCTTGACAAACCGAATACAGATTCATTATTAATATATTATTACTAACATTTTGGATATTCTAACTTATATTTTAGTTATTGCTACGAAAACTTATCATTAGATATTCTTTTCTTACTTTACTTCTTCACTTTTCTAAATACTTATTACTTCTCAAAGCATACTCCTTAAAACTGAAATTCTATCTTCTTTTCTTACTTTACTTCTTCACTTTTTAAAATACTTATTACTTCTCAAAGCATACTCCTTAAAACTGAAATTCTATCTTCTTTTCTTACTTTACTTCTTCACTTTTCTAAATACTTATTACTTCTCAAAGCATACTCCTTAAAACTGAAATTCTATCTTCTTTTCTTACTCTACTTCTTCACTTTTCTATAGGCTAACTTTCATCTACAAGCATATCTTGACAAACCGAATACAGATTCATTATTAATATATTATTACTAACATTTTGGATATTCTAACTTATATTTTAGTTATTGCTACGAAAACTTATCATTAGATATTCTTTTCTTACTTTACTTCTTCACTTTTTAAAATACTTATTACTTCTCAAAGCATACTCCTTAAAACTGAAATTCTATCTTCTTTTCTTACTTTACTTCTTCACTTTTCTAAATACTTATTACTTCTCAAAGCATACTCCTTAAAACTGAAATTCTATCTTCTTTTCTTACTCTACTTCTTCACTTTTCTATAGGCTAACTTTCATCTACAAGCATATCTTGACAAACCGAATACAGATTCGTAATTATTACATTATTACTAACATTTTGGATATTCTAACTTATATTTTAGTGCTTGCTACGAAAACTTATCATTAGATATTCTTTTCTTACTTTACTTCTTCACTTTTCTAAATACTTATTACTTCTCAAAGCATACTCCTTAAAACTGAAATTCTATCTTCTTTTCTTACTCTACTTCTTCACTTTTCTATAGGCTAACTTTCATCTACAAGCATATCTTGACAAACCGAATACAGATTCATTATTAATATATTATTACTAACATTTTGGATATTCTAACTTATATTTTAGTTATTGCTACGAAAACTTATCATTAGATATTCTTTTCTTACTTTACTTCTTCACTTTTCAATAGGCTAACTTTCATCTACTAGCATATCTTGACAAACCGAATACAGATTCGTAATTATTACATTATTACTAACATTTTGGATATTCTAACTTATATTTTAGTGCTTGCTACGAAAACTTATCATTAGATATTCTTTTCTTACTTTACTTCTTCACTTTTCTATAGGCTAACTTTCATCTACTAGCATATCTTGACAAACCGAATACAGATTCGTAATTATTACATTATTACTAACATTTTGGATATTCTAACTTATATTTTAGTGCTTGCTACGAAAACTTATCATTAGATATTCTTTTCTTACTTTACTTCTTCACTTTTCTAAATACTTATTACTTCTCAAAGCATACTCCTTAAAACTGAAATTCTATCTTCTTTTCTTACTCTACTTCTTCACTTTTCTATAGGCTAACTTTCATCTACAAGCATATCTTGACAAACCGAATACAGATTCATTATTAATATATTATTACTAACATTTTGGATATTCTAACTTATATTTTAGTGCTTGCTACGAAAACTTATCATTAGATATTCTTTTCTTACTTTACTTCTTCACTTTTCTATAGGCTAACTTTCATCTACAAGCATATCTTGACAAACCGAATACAGATTCGTAATTATTACATTATTACTAACATTTTGGATATTCTAACTTATATTTTAGTGCTTGCTACGAAAACTTATCATTAGATATTCTTTTCTTACTTTACTTCTTCACTTTTCAATAGGCTAACTTTCATCTACAAGCATATCTTGACAAACCGAATACAGATTCATTATTAATATATTATTACTAACATTTTGGATATTCTAACTTATATTTTAGTTATTGCTACGAAAACTTATCATTAGATATTCTTTTCTTACTTTACTTCTTCACTTTTCTAAATACTTATTACTTCTCAAAGCATACTCCTTAAAACTGAAATTCTATCTTCTTTTCTTACTTTACTTCTTCACTTTTTAAAATACTTATTACTTCTCAAAGCATACTCCTTAAAACTGAAATTCTATCTTCTTTTCTTACTTTACTTCTTCACTTTTCTAAATACTTATTACTTCTCAAAGCATACTCCTTAAAACTGAAATTCTATCTTCTTTTCTTACTCTACTTCTTCACTTTTCTATAGGCTAACTTTCATCTACAAGCATATCTTGACAAACCGAATACAGATTCATTATTAATATATTATTACTAACATTTTGGATATTCTAACTTATATTTTAGTTATTGCTACGAAAACTTATCATTAGATATTCTTTTCTTACTTTACTTCTTCACTTTTTAAAATACTTATTACTTCTCAAAGCATACTCCTTAAAACTGAAATTCTATCTTCTTTTCTTACTTTACTTCTTCACTTTTCTAAATACTTATTACTTCTCAAAGCATACTCCTTAAAACTGAAATTCTATCTTCTTTTCTTACTCTACTTCTTCACTTTTCTATAGGCTAACTTTCATCTACAAGCATATCTTGACAAACCGAATACAGATTCGTAATTATTACATTATTACTAACATTTTGGATATTCTAACTTATATTTTAGTGCTTGCTACGAAAACTTATCATTAGATATTCTTTTCTTACTTTACTTCTTCACTTTTCAATAGGCTAACTTTCATCTACTAGCATATCTTGACAAACCGAATACAGATTCGTAATTATTACATTATTACTAACATTTTGGATATTCTAACTTATATTTTAGTGCTTGCTACGAAAACTTATCATTAGATATTCTTTTCTTACTTTACTTCTTCACTTTTCAATAGGCTAACTTTCATCTACAAGCATATCTTGACAAACCGAATACAGATTCGTAATTATTACATTATTACTAACATTTTGGATATTCTAACTTATATTTTAGTGCTTGCTACGAAAACTTATCATTAGATATTCTTTTCTTACTTTACTTCTTCACTTTTCTATAGGCTAACTTTCATCTACAAGCATATCTTGACAAACCGAATACAGATTCGTAATTATTACATTATTACTAACATTTTGGATATTCTAACTTATATTTTAGTGCTTGCTACGAAAACTTATCATTAGATATTCTTTTCTTACTTTACTTCTTCACTTTTCTATAGGCTAACTTTCATCTACAAGCATATCTTGACAAACCGAATACAGATTCGTAATTATTACATTATTACTAACATTTTGGATATTCTAACTTATATTTTAGTGCTTGCTACGAAAACTTATCATTAGATATTCTTTTCTTACTTTACTTCTTCACTTTTCAATAGGCTAACTTTCATCTACTAGCATATCTTGACAAACCGAATACAGATTCGTAATTATTACATTATTACTAACATTTTGGATATTCTAACTTATATTTTAGTGCTTGCTACGAAAACTTATCATTAGATATTCTTTTCTTACTTTACTTCTTCACTTTTCAATAGGCTAACTTTCATCTACAAGCATATCTTGACAAACCGAATACAGATTCGTAATTATTACATTATTACTAACATTTTGGATATTCTAACTTATATTTTAGTGCTTGCTACGAAAACTTATCATTAGATATTCTTTTCTTACTTTACTTCTTCACTTTTCTATAGGCTAACTTTCATCTACAAGCATATCTTGACAAACCGAATACAGATTCGTAATTATTACATTATTACTAACATTTTGGATATTCTAACTTATATTTTAGTGCTTGCTACGAAAACTTATCATTAGATATTCTTTTCTTACTTTACTTCTTCACTTTTCAATAGGCTAACTTTCATCTACAAGCATATCTTGACAAACCGAATACAGATTCATTATTAATATATTATTACTAACATTTTGGATATTCTAACTTATATTTTAGTTATTGCTACGAAAACTTATCATTAGATATTCTTTTCTTACTTTACTTCTTCACTTTTCTAAATACTTATTACTTCTCAAAGCATACTCCTTAAAACTGAAATTCTATCTTCTTTTCTTACTTTACTTCTTCACTTTTTAAAATACTTATTACTTCTCAAAGCATACTCCTTAAAACTGAAATTCTATCTTCTTTTCTTACTTTACTTCTTCACTTTTCTAAATACTTATTACTTCTCAAAGCATACTCCTTAAAACTGAAATTCTATCTTCTTTTCTTACTCTACTTCTTCACTTTTCTATAGGCTAACTTTCATCTACAAGCATATCTTGACAAACCGAATACAGATTCATTATTAATATATTATTACTAACATTTTGGATATTCTAACTTATATTTTAGTTATTGCTACGAAAACTTATCATTAGATATTCTTTTCTTACTTTACTTCTTTACTTTTCAATAGGCTAACTTTCATCTACAAGCATATCTTGACAAACCGAATACAGATTCGTAATTATTACATTATTACTAACATTTTGGATATTCTAACTTATATTTTAGTGCTTGCTACGAAAACTTATCATTAGATATTCTTTTCTTACTTTACTTCTTCACTTTTCTATAGGCTAACTTTCATCTACAAGCATATCTTGACAAACCGAATACAGATTCGTAATTATTACATTATTACTAACATTTTGGATATTCTAACTTATATTTTAGTGCTTGCTACGAAAACTTATCATTAGATATTCTTTTCTTACTTTACTTCTTCACTTTTCAATAGGCTAACTTTCATCTACTAGCATATCTTGACAAACCGAATACAGATTCGTAATTATTACATTATTACTAACATTTTGGATATTCTAACTTATATTTTAGTGCTTGCTACGAAAACTTATCATTAGATATTCTTTTCTTACTTTACTTCTTCACTTTTCTATAGGCTAACTTTCATCTACTAGCATATCTTGACAAACCGAATACAGATTCGTAATTATTACATTATTACTAACATTTTGGATATTCTAACTTATATTTTAGTGCTTGCTACGAAAACTTATCATTAGATATTCTTTTCTTACTTTACTTCTTCACTTTTCTAAATACTTATTACTTCTCAAAGCATACTCCTTAAAACTGAAATTCTATCTTCTTTTCTTACTCTACTTCTTCACTTTTCTATAGGCTAACTTTCATCTACAAGCATATCTTGACAAACCGAATACAGATTCATTATTAATATATTATTACTAACATTTTGGATATTCTAACTTATATTTTAGTTATTGCTACGAAAACTTATCATTAGATATTCTTTTCTTACTTTACTTCTTCACTTTTCAATAGGCTAACTTTCATCTACAAGCATATCTTGACAAACCGAATACAGATTCATTATTAATATATTATTACTAACATTTTGGATATTCTAACTTATATTTTAGTTATTGCTACGAAAACTTATCATTAGATATTCTTTTCTTACTTTACTTCTTCACTTTTCTAAATACTTATTACTTCTCAAAGCATACTCCTTAAAACTGAAATTCTATCTTCTTTTCTTACTTTACTTCTTCACTTTTTAAAATACTTATTACTTCTCAAAGCATACTCCTTAAAACTGAAATTCTATCTTCTTTTCTTACTTTACTTCTTCACTTTTCTAAATACTTATTACTTCTCAAAGCATACTCCTTAAAACTGAAATTCTATCTTCTTTTCTTACTCTACTTCTTCACTTTTCTATAGGCTAACTTTCATCTACAAGCATATCTTGACAAACCGAATACAGATTCATTATTAATATATTATTACTAACATTTTGGATATTCTAACTTATATTTTAGTGCTTGCTACGAAAACTTATCATTAGATATTCTTTTCTTACTTTACTTCTTCACTTTTCTATAGGCTAACTTTCATCTACAAGCATATCTTGACAAACCGAATACAGATTCGTAATTATTACATTATTACTAACATTTTGGATATTCTAACTTATATTTTAGTGCTTGCTACGAAAACTTATCATTAGATATTCTTTTCTTACTTTACTTCTTCACTTTTCTATAGGCTAACTTTCATCTACTAGCATATCTTGACAAACCGAATACAGATTCGTAATTATTACATTATTACTAACATTTTGGATATTCTAACTTATATTTTAGTGCTTGCTACGAAAACTTATCATTAGATATTCTTTTCTTACTTTACTTCTTCACTTTTCTAAATACTTATTACTTCTCAAAGCATACTCCTTAAAACTGAAATTCTATCTTCTTTTCTTACTCTACTTCTTCACTTTTCTATAGGCTAACTTTCATCTACAAGCATATCTTGACAAACCGAATACAGATTCATTATTAATATATTATTACTAACATTTTGGATATTCTAACTTATATTTTAGTTATTGCTACGAAAACTTATCATTAGATATTCTTTTCTTACTTTACTTCTTTACTTTTCAATAGGCTAACTTTCATCTACAAGCATATCTTGACAAACCGAATACAGATTCGTAATTATTACATTATTACTAACATTTTGGATATTCTAACTTATATTTTAGTGCTTGCTACGAAAACTTATCATTAGATATTCTTTTCTTACTTTACTTCTTCACTTTTCTATAGGCTAACTTTCATCTACAAGCATATCTTGACAAACCGAATACAGATTCGTAATTATTACATTATTACTAACATTTTGGATATTCTAACTTATATTTTAGTGCTTGCTACGAAAACTTATCATTAGATATTCTTTTCTTACTTTACTTCTTCACTTTTCAATAGGCTAACTTTCATCTACTAGCATATCTTGACAAACCGAATACAGATTCGTAATTATTACATTATTACTAACATTTTGGATATTCTAACTTATATTTTAGTGCTTGCTACGAAAACTTATCATTAGATATTCTTTTCTTACTTTACTTCTTCACTTTTCTATAGGCTAACTTTCATCTACTAGCATATCTTGACAAACCGAATACAGATTCGTAATTATTACATTATTACTAACATTTTGGATATTCTAACTTATATTTTAGTGCTTGCTACGAAAACTTATCATTAGATATTCTTTTCTTACTTTACTTCTTCACTTTTCTAAATACTTATTACTTCTCAAAGCATACTCCTTAAAACTGAAATTCTATCTTCTTTTCTTACTCTACTTCTTCACTTTTCTATAGGCTAACTTTCATCTACAAGCATATCTTGACAAACCGAATACAGATTCATTATTAATATATTATTACTAACATTTTGGATATTCTAACTTATATTTTAGTTATTGCTACGAAAACTTATCATTAGATATTCTTTTCTTACTTTACTTCTTCACTTTTCAATAGGCTAACTTTCATCTACAAGCATATCTTGACAAACCGAATACAGATTCATTATTAATATATTATTACTAACATTTTGGATATTCTAACTTATATTTTAGTTATTGCTACGAAAACTTATCATTAGATATTCTTTTCTTACTTTACTTCTTCACTTTTCTAAATACTTATTACTTCTCAAAGCATACTCCTTAAAACTGAAATTCTATCTTCTTTTCTTACTTTACTTCTTCACTTTTTAAAATACTTATTACTTCTCAAAGCATACTCCTTAAAACTGAAATTCTATCTTCTTTTCTTACTTTACTTCTTCACTTTTCTAAATACTTATTACTTCTCAAAGCATACTCCTTAAAACTGAAATTCTATCTTCTTTTCTTACTCTACTTCTTCACTTTTCTATAGGCTAACTTTCATCTACAAGCATATCTTGACAAACCGAATACAGATTCATTATTAATATATTATTACTAACATTTTGGATATTCTAACTTATATTTTAGTGCTTGCTACGAAAACTTATCATTAGATATTCTTTTCTTACTTTACTTCTTCACTTTTCTATAGGCTAACTTTCATCTACAAGCATATCTTGACAAACCGAATACAGATTCGTAATTATTACATTATTACTAACATTTTGGATATTCTAACTTATATTTTAGTGCTTGCTACGAAAACTTATCATTAGATATTCTTTTCTTACTTTACTTCTTCACTTTTCTATAGGCTAACTTTCATCTACTAGCATATCTTGACAAACCGAATACAGATTCGTAATTATTACATTATTACTAACATTTTGGATATTCTAACTTATATTTTAGTGCTTGCTACGAAAACTTATCATTAGATATTCTTTTCTTACTTTACTTCTTCACTTTTCTAAATACTTATTACTTCTCAAAGCATACTCCTTAAAACTGAAATTCTATCTTCTTTTCTTACTCTACTTCTTCACTTTTCTATAGGCTAACTTTCATCTACAAGCATATCTTGACAAACCGAATACAGATTCATTATTAATATATTATTACTAACATTTTGGATATTCTAACTTATATTTTAGTTATTGCTACGAAAACTTATCATTAGATATTCTTTTCTTACTTTACTTCTTTACTTTTCAATAGGCTAACTTTCATCTACAAGCATATCTTGACAAACCGAATACAGATTCGTAATTATTACATTATTACTAACATTTTGGATATTCTAACTTATATTTTAGTGCTTGCTACGAAAACTTATCATTAGATATTCTTTTCTTACTTTACTTCTTCACTTTTCTATAGGCTAACTTTCATCTACAAGCATATCTTGACAAACCGAATACAGATTCGTAATTATTACATTATTACTAACATTTTGGATATTCTAACTTATATTTTAGTGCTTGCTACGAAAACTTATCATTAGATATTCTTTTCTTACTTTACTTCTTCACTTTTCAATAGGCTAACTTTCATCTACTAGCATATCTTGACAAACCGAATACAGATTCGTAATTATTACATTATTACTAACATTTTGGATATTCTAACTTATATTTTAGTGCTTGCTACGAAAACTTATCATTAGATATTCTTTTCTTACTTTACTTCTTCACTTTTCAATAGGCTAACTTTCATCTACAAGCATATCTTGACAAACCGAATACAGATTCGTAATTATTACATTATTACTAACATTTTGGATATTCTAACTTATATTTTAGTGCTTGCTACGAAAACTTATCATTAGATATTCTTTTCTTACTTTACTTCTTCACTTTTCTATAGGCTAACTTTCATCTACAAGCATATCTTGACAAACCGAATACAGATTCGTAATTATTACATTATTACTAACATTTTGGATATTCTAACTTATATTTTAGTGCTTGCTACGAAAACTTATCATTAGATATTCTTTTCTTACTTTACTTCTTCACTTTTCAATAGGCTAACTTTCATCTACAAGCATATCTTGACAAACCGAATACAGATTCATTATTAATATATTATTACTAACATTTTGGATATTCTAACTTATATTTTAGTTATTGCTACGAAAACTTATCATTAGATATTCTTTTCTTACTTTACTTCTTCACTTTTCTAAATACTTATTACTTCTCAAAGCATACTCCTTAAAACTGAAATTCTATCTTCTTTTCTTACTTTACTTCTTCACTTTTTAAAATACTTATTACTTCTCAAAGCATACTCCTTAAAACTGAAATTCTATCTTCTTTTCTTACTTTACTTCTTCACTTTTCTAAATACTTATTACTTCTCAAAGCATACTCCTTAAAACTGAAATTCTATCTTCTTTTCTTACTCTACTTCTTCACTTTTCTATAGGCTAACTTTCATCTACAAGCATATCTTGACAAACCGAATACAGATTCATTATTAATATATTATTACTAACATTTTGGATATTCTAACTTATATTTTAGTTATTGCTACGAAAACTTATCATTAGATATTCTTTTCTTACTTTACTTCTTCACTTTTCTAAATACTTATTACTTCTCAAAGCATACTCCTTAAAACTGAAATTCTATCTTCTTTTCTTACTTTACTTCTTCACTTTTTAAAATACTTATTACTTCTCAAAGCATACTCCTTAAAACTGAAATTCTATCTTCTTTTCTTACTTTACTTCTTCACTTTTCTAAATACTTATTACTTCTCAAAGCATACTCCTTAAAACTGAAATTCTATCTTCTTTTCTTACTCTACTTCTTCACTTTTCTATAGGCTAACTTTCATCTACAAGCATATCTTGACAAACCGAATACAGATTCATTATTAATATATTATTACTAACATTTTGGATATTCTAACTTATATTTTAGTTATTGCTACGAAAACTTATCATTAGATATTCTTTTCTTACTTTACTTCTTCACTTTTCTAAATACTTATTACTTCTCAAAGCATACTCCTTAAAACTGAAATTCTATCTTCTTTTCTTACTTTACTTCTTCACTTTTTAAAATACTTATTACTTCTCAAAGCATACTCCTTAAAACTGAAATTCTATCTTCTTTTCTTACTTTACTTCTTCACTTTTCTAAATACTTATTACTTCTCAAAGCATACTCCTTAAAACTGAAATTCTATCTTCTTTTCTTACTCTACTTCTTCACTTTTCTATAGGCTAACTTTCATCTACAAGCATATCTTGACAAACCGAATACAGATTCATTATTAATATATTATTACTAACATTTTGGATATTCTAACTTATATTTTAGTTATTGCTACGAAAACTTATCATTAGATATTCTTTTCTTACTTTACTTCTTCACTTTTCTAAATACTTATTACTTCTCAAAGCATACTCCTTAAAACTGAAATTCTATCTTCTTTTCTTACTTTACTTCTTCACTTTTTAAAATACTTATTACTTCTCAAAGCATACTCCTTAAAACTGAAATTCTATCTTCTTTTCTTACTTTACTTCTTCACTTTTCTAAATACTTATTACTTCTCAAAGCATACTCCTTAAAACTGAAATTCTATCTTCTTTTCTTACTCTACTTCTTCACTTTTCTATAGGCTAACTTTCATCTACAAGCATATCTTGACAAACCGAATACAGATTCGTAATTATTACATTATTACTAACATTTTGGATATTCTAACTTATATTTTAGTGATTGCTACGAAAACTTATCATTAGATATTCTTTTCTTACTTTACTTCTTTACTTTTCAATAGGCTAACTTTCATCTACAAGCATATCTTGACAAACCGAATACAGATTCATTATTAATATATTATTACTAACATTTTGGATATTCTAACTTATATTTTAGTGCTTGCTACGAAAACTTATCATTAGATATTCTTTTCTTACTTTACTTCTTCACTTTTCTATAGGCTAACTTTCATCTACAAGCATATCTTGACAAACCGAATACAGATTCGTAATTATTACATTATTACTAACATTTTGGATATTCTAACTTATATTTTAGTGCTTGCTACGAAAACTTATCATTAGATATTCTTTTCTTACTTTACTTCTTCACTTTTCAATAGGCTAACTTTCATCTACAAGCATATCTTGACAAACCGAATACAGATTCATTATTAATATATTATTACTAACATTTTGGATATTCTAACTTATATTTTAGTTATTGCTACGAAAACTTATCATTAGATATTCTTTTCTTACTTTACTTCTTCACTTTTCTAAATACTTATTACTTCTCAAAGCATACTCCTTAAAACTGAAATTCTATCTTCTTTTCTTACTTTACTTCTTCACTTTTTAAAATACTTATTACTTCTCAAAGCATACTCCTTAAAACTGAAATTCTATCTTCTTTTCTTACTTTACTTCTTCACTTTTCTAAATACTTATTACTTCTCAAAGCATACTCCTTAAAACTGAAATTCTATCTTCTTTTCTTACTCTACTTCTTCACTTTTCTATAGGCTAACTTTCATCTACAAGCATATCTTGACAAACCGAATACAGATTCGTAATTATTACATTATTACTAACATTTTGGATATTCTAACTTATATTTTAGTGATTGCTACGAAAACTTATCATTAGATATTCTTTTCTTACTTTACTTCTTTACTTTTCAATAGGCTAACTTTCATCTACAAGCATATCTTGACAAACCGAATACAGATTCATTATTAATATATTATTACTAACATTTTGGATATTCTAACTTATATTTTAGTGCTTGCTACGAAAACTTATCATTAGATATTCTTTTCTTACTTTACTTCTTCACTTTTCTATAGGCTAACTTTCATCTACAAGCATATCTTGACAAACCGAATACAGATTCGTAATTATTACATTATTACTAACATTTTGGATATTCTAACTTATATTTTAGTGCTTGCTACGAAAACTTATCATTAGATATTCTTTTCTTACTTTACTTCTTCACTTTTCAATAGGCTAACTTTCATCTACTAGCATATCTTGACAAACCGAATACAGATTCGTAATTATTACATTATTACTAACATTTTGGATATTCTAACTTATATTTTAGTGCTTGCTACGAAAACTTATCATTAGATATTCTTTTCTTACTTTACTTCTTCACTTTTCAATAGGCTAACTTTCATCTACAAGCATATCTTGACAAACCGAATACAGATTCATTATTAATATATTATTACTAACATTTTGGATATTCTAACTTATATTTTAGTTATTGCTACGAAAACTTATCATTAGATATTCTTTTCTTACTTTACTTCTTCACTTTTCTAAATACTTATTACTTCTCAAAGCATACTCCTTAAAACTGAAATTCTATCTTCTTTTCTTACTTTACTTCTTCACTTTTTAAAATACTTATTACTTCTCAAAGCATACTCCTTAAAACTGAAATTCTATCTTCTTTTCTTACTTTACTTCTTTACTTTTCAATAGGCTAACTTTCATCTACAAGCATATCTTGACAAACCGAATACAGATTCATTATTAATATATTATTACTAACATTTTGGATATTCTAACTTATATTTTAGTGCTTGCTACGAAAACTTATCATTAGATATTCTTTTCTTACTTTACTTCTTCACTTTTCTATAGGCTAACTTTCATCTACAAGCATATCTTGACAAACCGAATACAGATTCGTAATTATTACATTATTACTAACATTTTGGATATTCTAACTTATATTTTAGTGCTTGCTACGAAAACTTATCATTAGATATTCTTTTCTTACTTTACTTCTTCACTTTTCAATAGGCTAACTTTCATCTACTAGCATATCTTGACAAACCGAATACAGATTCGTAATTATTACATTATTACTAACATTTTGGATATTCTAACTTATATTTTAGTGCTTGCTACGAAAACTTATCATTAGATATTCTTTTCTTACTTTACTTCTTCACTTTTCAATAGGCTAACTTTCATCTACAAGCATATCTTGACAAACCGAATACAGATTCATTATTAATATATTATTACTAACATTTTGGATATTCTAACTTATATTTTAGTTATTGCTACGAAAACTTATCATTAGATATTCTTTTCTTACTTTACTTCTTCACTTTTCTAAATACTTATTACTTCTCAAAGCATACTCCTTAAAACTGAAATTCTATCTTCTTTTCTTACTTTACTTCTTCACTTTTTAAAATACTTATTACTTCTCAAAGCATACTCCTTAAAACTGAAATTCTATCTTCTTTTCTTACTTTACTTCTTTACTTTTCAATAGGCTAACTTTCATCTACAAGCATATCTTGACAAACCGAATACAGATTCATTATTAATATATTATTACTAACATTTTGGATATTCTAACTTATATTTAGTGCTTGCTACGAAAACTTATCATTAGATATTCTTTTCTTACTTTACTTCTTCACTTTTCTATAGGCTAACTTTCATCTACAAGCATATCTTGACAAACCGAATACAGATTCGTAATTATTACATTATTACTAACATTTTGGATATTCTAACTTATATTTTAGTGCTTGCTACGAAAACTTATCATTAGATATTCTTTTCTTACTTTACTTCTTCACTTTTCAATAGGCTAACTTTCATCTACTAGCATATCTTGACAAACCGAATACAGATTCGTAATTATTACATTATTACTAACATTTTGGATATTCTAACTTATATTTTAGTGCTTGCTACGAAAACTTATCATTAGATATTCTTTTCTTACTTTACTTCTTCACTTTTCAATAGGCTAACTTTCATCTACAAGCATATCTTGACAAACCGAATACAGATTCATT
>CAMPDV010006565.1:0-18280 GCA_946699065.1 Loxodes magnus
TTAAAAACTGAAATCACTCTTCTTTTCTTACTTTTCTTCTTCACTTTACTTTTAACACTAACTACTCTTTATAACTCTTATCAAGGCTTCAACACTTAAAAACTGAAATCACTCTTCTTTTCTTACTTTTCTTCTTCACTTTACTTTTAACACTAACTACTCTTTATAACTCTTATCAAGGCTTCAACACTTAAAAACTGAAATCACTCTTCTTTTCTTACTTTTCTTCTTCACTTTACTACCAACACTAACTACTCTTTATAACTCTTATCAAGGCTTCAACACCTTAAAACTGAAATCACTCTTCTTTTTCTTACTTTTCTTCTTCACTTTACTACCAACACTAACTACTCTTTATAACTCTTATCAAGGCTTCAACACTTAAAAACTGAAATCACTCTTCTTTTCTTACTTTTCTTCTTCACTTTACTACCAACACTAACTACTCTTTATAACTCTTATCAAGGCTTCAACACCTTAAAACTGAAATCACTCTTCTTTTCTTACTTTTCTTCTTCACTTTACTTTTAACACTACTTACTCTTTATAACTCTTATCAAGGCTTCAACACTTAAAAACTGAAATCACTCTTCTTTTCTTACTTTTCTTCTTCACTTTACTACCAACACTAACTACTCTTTATAACTCTTATCAAGGCTTCAACACTTAAAAACTGAAATCACTCTTCTTTTCTTACTTTTCTTCTTCACTTTACTTTTAACACTAACTACTCTTTATAACTCTTACCAAGGCTTCAACACTTAAAAACTGAAATCACTCTTCTTTTCTTACTTTTCTTCTTCACTTTACTACCAACACTAACTACTCTTTATAACTCTTATCAAGGCTTCAACACTTAAAAACTGAAATCACTCTTCTTTTCTTACTTTTCTTCTCACTTTACTTTTAACACTAACTACTCTTTATAACTCTTATCAAGGCTTCAACACTTAAAAACTGAAATCACTCTTCTTTTTCTTACTTTTCTTCTTCACTTTACTACCAACACTAACTACTCTTTATAACTCTTATCAAGGCTTCAACACTTAAAAACTGAAATCACTCTTCTTTTCTTACTTTTCTTCTTCACTTTACTTTTAACACTAACTACTCTTTATAACTCTTATCAAGGCTTCAACACTTAAAAACTGAAATCACTCTTCTTTTCTTACTTTTCTTCTTCACTTTACTACCAACACTAACTACTCTTTATAACTCTTATCAAGGCTTCAACACCTTAAAAACTGAAATCACTCTTCTTTTCTTACTTTTCTTCTTCACTTTACTACCAACACTAACTACTTACTCTTTATAACTCTTATCAAGGCTTCAACACTTAAAAACTGAAATCACTCTTCTTTTCTTACTTTTCTTCTTCACTTTACTACCAACACTAACTACTCTTTATAACTCTTATCAAGGCTTCAACACTTAAAAACTGAAATCACTCTTCTTTTCTTACTTTTCTTCTTCACTTTACTTTTAACACTAACTACTTACTCTTTATAACTCTTATCAAGGCTTCAACACTTAAAAACTGAAATCACTCTTCTTTTCTTACTTTTCTTCTTCACTTTACTACCAACACTAACTACTCTTTATAACTCTTATCAAGGCTTCAACACCTTAAAAACTGAAATCACTCTTCTTTTCTTACTTTTCTTCTTCACTTTACTTTTAACACTAACTACTTACTCTTTATAACTCTTATCAAGGCTTCAACACTTAAAAACTGAAATCACTCTTCTTTTCTTACTTTTCTTCTTCACTTTACTAATAACACTAACTACTTACTCTTTATAACTCTTATCAAGGCTTCAACACCTTAAAAACTGAAATCACTCTTCTTTTCTTACTTTTCTTCTTCACTTTACTACCAACACTAACTACTTACTCTTTATAACTCTTATCAAGGCTTCAACACTTAAAAACTGAAATCACTCTTCTTTTCTTACTTTTCTTCTTCACTTTACTACCAACACTAACTACTCTTTATAACTCTTATCAAGGCTTCAACACTTAAAAACTGAAATCACTCTTCTTTTCTTACTTTTCTTCTTCACTTTACTTTTAACACTAACTACTCTTTATAACTCTTATCAAGGCTTCAACACTTAAAAACTGAAATCAATCTTCTTTTCTTACTTTTCTTCTTCACTTTACTTTTAACACTAACTACTCTTTATAACTCTTATCAAGGCTTCAACACTTAAAAACTGAAATCACTCTTCTTTTCTTACTTTTCTTCTTCACTTTACTACCAACACTAACTACTCTTTATAACTCTTATCAAGGCTTCAACACTTAAAAACTGAAATCACTCTTCTTTTCTTACTTTTCTTCTTCACTTTACTTTTAACATTAACTACTCTTTATAACTCTTATCAAGGCTTCAACACCTTAAAACTGAAATCACTCTTCTTTTCTTACTTTTCTTCTTCACTTTACTTTTAACACTACTTACTCTTTATAACTCTTATCAAGGCTTCAACACTTAAAAACTGAAATCACTCTTCTTTTCTTACTTTTCTTCTTCACTTTACTACCAACACTAACTACTCTTTATAACTCTTATCAAGGCTTCAACACTTAAAAACTGAAATCACTCTTCTTTTCTTACTTTTCTTCTCACTTTACTTTTAACACTAACTACTCTTTATAACTCTTATCAAGGCTTCAACACTTAAAAACTGAAATCACTCTTCTTTTCTTACTTTTCTTCTTCACTTTACTTTTAACACTAACTACTCTTTATAACTCTTATCAAGGCTTCAACACTTAAAAACTGAAATCACTCTTCTTTTCTTACTTTTCTTCTTCACTTTACTACCAACACTAACTACTCTTTATAACTCTTATCAAGGCTTCAACACTTAAAAACTGAAATCACTCTTCTTTTCTTACTTTTCTTCTTCACTTTACTTTTAACATTAACTACTCTTTATAACTCTTATCAAGGCTTCAACACCTTAAAACTGAAATCACTCTTCTTTTCTTACTTTTCTTCTTCACTTTACTTTTAACACTACTTACTCTTTATAACTCTTATCAAGGCTTCAACACTTAAAAACTGAAATCACTCTTCTTTTCTTACTTTTCTTCTTCACTTTACTACCAACACTAACTACTCTTTATAACTCTTATCAAGGCTTCAACACTTAAAAACTGAAATCACTCTTCTTTTCTTACTTTTCTTCTCACTTTACTTTTAACACTAACTACTCTTTATAACTCTTATCAAGGCTTCAACACTTAAAAACTGAAATCACTCTTCTTTTTCTTACTTTTCTTCTTCACTTTACTACCAACACTAACTACTTACTCTTTATAACTCTTATCAAGGCTTCAACACTTAAAAACTGAAATCACTCTTCTTTTCTTACTTTTCTTCTTCACTTTACTACCAACACTAACTACTCTTTATAACTCTTATCAAGGCTTCAACACCTTAAAAACTGAAATCACTCTTCTTTTCTTACTTTTCTTCTTCACTTTACTTTTAACACTAACTACTTACTCTTTATAACTCTTATCAAGGCTTCAACACTTAAAAACTGAAATCACTCTTCTTTTCTTACTTTTCTTCTTCACTTTACTAATAACACTAACTACTTACTCTTTATAACTCTTATCAAGGCTTCAACACCTTAAAAACTGAAATCACTCTTCTTTTCTTACTTTTCTTCTTCACTTTACTACCAACACTAACTACTTACTCTTTATAACTCTTATCAAGGCTTCAACACTTAAAAACTGAAATCACTCTTCTTTTCTTACTTTTCTTCTTCACTTTACTACCAACACTAACTACTCTTTATAACTCTTATCAAGGCTTCAACACTTAAAAACTGAAATCACTCTTCTTTTCTTACTTTTCTTCTTCACTTTACTTTTAACACTAACTACTCTTTATAACTCTTATCAAGGCTTCAACACTTAAAAACTGAAATCAATCTTCTTTTCTTACTTTTCTTCTTCACTTTACTTTTAACACTAACTACTCTTTATAACTCTTATCAAGGCTTCAACACTTAAAAACTGAAATCACTCTTCTTTTCTTACTTTTCTTCTTCACTTTACTACCAACACTAACTACTCTTTATAACTCTTATCAAGGCTTCAACACTTAAAAACTGAAATCACTCTTCTTTTCTTACTTTTCTTCTTCACTTTACTTTTAACATTAACTACTCTTTATAACTCTTATCAAGGCTTCAACACCTTAAAACTGAAATCACTCTTCTTTTCTTACTTTTCTTCTTCACTTTACTTTTAACACTACTTACTCTTTATAACTCTTATCAAGGCTTCAACACTTAAAAACTGAAATCACTCTTCTTTTCTTACTTTTCTTCTTCACTTTACTACCAACACTAACTACTCTTTATAACTCTTATCAAGGCTTCAACACTTAAAAACTGAAATCACTCTTCTTTTCTTACTTTTCTTCTTCACTTTACTTTTAACACTAACTACTCTTTATAACTCTTATCAAGGCTTCAACACTTAAAAACTGAAATCACTCTTCTTTTCTTACTTTTCTTCTTCACTTTACTACCAACACTAACTACTCTTTATAACTCTTATCAAGGCTTCAACACTTAAAAACTGAAATCACTCTTCTTTTCTTACTTTTCTTCTTCACTTTACTTTTAACACTAACTACTCTTTATAACTCTTATCAAGGCTTCAACACTTAAAAACTGAAATCACTCTTCTTTTCTTACTTTTCTTCTTCACTTTACTACCAACACTAACTACTCTTTATAACTCTTATCAAGGCTTCAACACTTAAAAACTGAAATCACTCTTCTTTTCTTACTTTTCTTCTTCACTTTACTACCAACACTAACTACTCTTTATAACTCTTATCAAGGCTTCAACACTTAAAAACTGAAATCACTCTTCTTTTCTTACTTTTCTTCTTCACTTTACTACCAACACTAACTACTCTTTATAACTCTTATCAAGGCTTCAACACTTAAAAACTGAAATCACTCTTCTTTTCTTACTTTTCTTCTTCACTTTACTACCAACACTAACTACTCTTTATAACTCTTATCAAGGCTTCAACACTTAAAAACTGAAATCACTCTTCTTTTCTTACTTTTCTTCTTCACTTCTTTTAACACTTCTTACTCTTTATAACTCTTATCAAGGCTTCAACACTTTTCACTCTTCTTTTCTTACTTTTCTTCTTCACTTTACACTAACTACTCTTTATAACTCTTATCAAGGCTTCAACACTTAAAAACTGAAATCACTCTTCTTTTCTTACTTTTCTTCTTCACTTTACTTTTAACACTAACTACTCTTTATAACTCTTATCAAGGCTTCAACACTTAAAAACTGAAATCACTCTTCTTTTCTTACTTTTCTTCTTCACTTTACTATTTAACACTAACTACTCTTTTATAACTCTTATCTTATCAAGGCTTCAACACTTAAAAACTGCTTCAACACTTAAAAACTGAAATCACTCTTCTTTTCTTACTTTTCTTCTTCACTTTACTTTTAACACTAACTACTCTTTATAACTCTTATCAAGGCTTCAACACTTAAAAACTGAAATCACTCTTCTTTTCTTACTTTTCTTCTTCACTTTACTTTTAACACTAACTACTCTTTATAACTCTTATCAAGGCTTCAACACTTAAAAACTGAAATCACTCTTCTTTTCTTACTTTTCTTCTTCACTTTACTCACTCTTCTTTTCTTAACACTAACTACTCTTTATAACTCTTATCAAGGCTTCAACACTTAAAAACTGAAATCACTCTTCTTTTCTTACTTTTCTTCTTCACTTTACTACCAACACTAACTACTCTTTATAACTCTTATCAAGGCTTCAACACTTAAAAACTGAAATCACTCTTCTTTTCTTACTTTTCTTCTTCACTTTACTACCAACACTAACTACTCTTTATAACTCTTATCAAGGCTTCAACACTTAAAAACTGAAATCACTCTTCTTTTCTTACTTTTCTTCTTCACTTTACTTTTAACACTAACTACTCTTTATAACTCTTATCAAGGCTTCAACACTTAAAAACTGAAATCACTCTTCTTTTCTTACTTTTACCAACACTTCTTCACTTTACTTCAACACTTAAAAACTGAAATCACTCTTCTTTTCTTAACTTTACTACCAACACTAACTACTCTTTATAACTCTTATCAAGGCTTCAACACTTAAAAACTGAAATCACTCTTCTTTTCTTACTTTTCTTCTTCACTTTACTTTTAACACTAACTACTCTTTATAACTCTTATCAAGGCTTCAACACTTAAAAACTGAAATCAATCTTCTTTTCTTACTTTTCTTCTTCACTTTACTTTTAACACTAACTACTCTTTATAACTCTTATCAAGGCTTCAACACTTAAAAACTGAAATCACTCTTCTTTTCTTACTTTTCTTCTTCACTTTACTACCAACACTAACTACTCTTTATAACTCTTATCAAGGCTTCAACACTTAAAAACTGAAATCACTCTTCTTTTCTTACTTTTCTTCTTCACTTTACTTTTAACACTAACTACTCTTTATAACTCTTATCAAGGCTTCAACACTTAAAAACTGAAATCACTCTTCTTTTCTTACTTTTCTTCTTCACTTTACTTTTAACACTAACTACTCTTTATAACTCTTATCAAGGCTTCAACACTTAAAAACTGAAATCACTCTTCTTTTCTTACTTTTCTTCTTCACTTTACTACCAACACTAACTACTCTTTATAACTCTTATCAAGGCTTCAACACTTAAAAACTGAAATCACTCTTCTTTTCTTACTTTTCTTCTTCACTTTACTTTTAACACTAACTACTCTTTATAACTCTTATCAAGGCTTCAACACTTAAAAACTGAAATCACTCTTCTTTTTTCTTACTTTTCTTCTTCACTTTACTACCAACACTAACTACTTACTCTTTATAACTCTTATCAAGGCTTCAACACTTAAAAACTGAAATCACTCTTCTTTTCTTACTTTTCTTCTTCACTTTACTTTTAACACTAACTACTCTTTATAACTCTTATCAAGGCTTCAACACTTAAAAACTGAAATCACTCTTCTTTTCTTACTTTTCTTCTTCACTTTACTTTTAACACTAACTACTTACTCTTTATAACTCTTATCAAGGCTTCAACACTTAAAAACTGAAATCACTCTTCTTTTCTTACTTTTCTTCTTCACTTTACTACCAACACTAACTACTCTTTATAACTCTTATCAAGGCTTCAACACTTAAAAACTGAAATCACTCTTCTTTTCTTACTTTTCTTCTTCACTTTACTTTTAACACTACTACTACTCTTTATAACTCTTATCAAGGCTTCAACACTTAAAAACTGAAATCACTCTTCTTTTCTTACTTTTCTTCTTCACTTTACTACCAACACTAACTACTCTTTATAACTCTTATCAAGGCTTCAACACTTAAAAACTGAAATCACTCTTCTTTTCTTACTTTTCTTCTTCACTTTACTTTTAACACTAACTACTCTTTATAACTCTTATCAAGGCTTCAACACTTAAAAACTGAAATCACTCTTCTTTTCTTACTTTTCTTCTTCACTTTACTTTTAACACTAACTACTCTTTATAACTCTTATCAAGGCTTCAACACTTAAAAACTGAAATCACTCTTCTTTTCTTACTTTTCTTCTTCACTTTACTACCAACACTAACTACTCTTTATAACTCTTATCAAGGCTTCAACACTTAAAAACTGAAATCACTCTTCTTTTCTTACTTTTCTTCTTCACTTTACTTTTAACACTAACTACTCTTTATAACTCTTATCAAGGCTTCAACACTTAAAAACTGAAATCACTCTTCTTTTCTTACTTTTCTTCTTCACTTTACTTTTAACACTAACTTACTCTTTATAACTCTTATCAAGGCTTCAACACTTAAAAACTGAAATCACTCTTCTTTTCTTACTTTTCTTCTTCACTTTACTACCAACACTAACTACTCTTTATAACTCTTATCAAGGCTTCAACACTTAAAAACTGAAATCACTCTTCTTTTCTTACTTTTCTTCTTCACTTTACTACCAACACTAACTACTCTTTATAACTCTTATCAAGGCTTCAACACTTAAAAACTGAAATCACTCTTCTTTTCTTACTTTTCTTCTTCACTTTACTTTTAACACTAACTACTCTTTATAACTCTTATCAAGGCTTCAACACTTAAAAACTGAAATCACTCTTCTTTTCTTACTTTTCTTCTTCACTTTACTTTTAACACTAACTACTCTTTATAACTCTTATCAAGGCTTCAACACTTAAAAACTGAAATCACTCTTCTTTTCTTACTTTTCTTCTTCACTTTACTTTTAACACTAACTACTCTTTATAACTCTTATCAAGGCTTCAACACTTAAAAACTGAAATCACTCTTCTTTTCTTACTTTTCTTCTTCACTTTACTACCAACACTAACTACTCTTTATAACTCTTATCAAGGCTTCAACACTTAAAAACTGAAATCACTCTTCTTTTCTTACTTTTCTTCTTCACTTTACTACCAACACTAACTACTCTTTATAACTCTTATCAAGGCTTCAACACTTAAAAACTGAAATCACTCTTCTTTTCTTACTTTTCTTCTTCACTTTACTACCAACACTAACTACTCTTTATAACTCTTATCAAGGCTTCAACACTTAAAAACTGAAATCACTCTTCTTTTCTTACTTTTCTTCTTCACTTTACTTTTAACACTAACTACTTACTCTTTATAACTCTTATCAAGGCTTCAACACTTAAAAACTGAAATCACTCTTCTTTTCTTACTTTTCTTCTTCACTTTACTTTTAACATTAACTACTCTTTATAACTCTTATCAAGGCTTCAACACTTAAAAACTGAAATCACTCTTCTTTTCTTACTTTTCTTCTTCACTTTACTTTTAACACTAACTTACTCTTTATAACTCTTATCAAGGCTTCAACACTTAAAAACTGAAATCACTCTTCTTTTCTTACTTTTCTTCTTCACTTTACTACCAACACTAACTACTCTTTATAACTCTTATCAAGGCTTCAACACTTAAAAACTGAAATCACTCTTCTTTTCTTACTTTTCTTCTTCACTTTACTTTTAACACTAACTACTCTTTATAACTCTTATCAAGGCTTCAACACTTAAAAACTGAAATCACTCTTCTTTTCTTACTTTTCTTCTTCACTTTACTACCAACACTAACTACTCTTTATAACTCTTATCAAGGCTTCAACACTTAAAAACTGAAATCACTCTTCTTTTCTTACTTTTCTTCTTCACTTTACTTTTAACACTAACTACTCTTTATAACTCTTATCAAGGCTTCAACACTTAAAAACTGAAATCACTCTTCTTTTCTTACTTTTCTTCTTCACTTTACTACCAACACTAACTACTCTTTATAACTCTTATCAAGGCTTCAACACCTTAAAAACTGAAATCACTCTTCTTTTCTTACTTTTCTTCTTCACTTTACTTTTAACACTAACTACTTACTCTTTATAACTCTTATCAAGGCTTCAACACTTAAAAACTGAAATCACTCTTCTTTTCTTACTTTTCTTCTTCACTTTACTACCAACACTAACTACTCTTTATAACTCTTATCAAGGCTTCAACACTTAAAAACTGAAATCACTCTTCTTTTCTTACTTTTCTTCTTCACTTTACTTTTAACACTAACTACTCTTTATAACTCTTATCAAGGCTTCAACACTTAAAAACTGAAATCACTCTTCTTTTCTTACTTTTCTTCTTCACTTTACTTTTAACACTAACTACTCTTTATAACTCTTATCAAGGCTTCAACACTTAAAAACTGAAATCACTCTTCTTTTCTTACTTTTCTTCTTCACTTTACTACCAACACTAACTACTCTTTATAACTCTTATCAAGGCTTCAACACTTAAAAACTGAAATCACTCTTCTTTTCTTACTTTTCTTCTTCACTTTACTTTTAACACTAACTACTCTTTATAACTCTTATCAAGGCTTCAACACTTAAAAACTGAAATCACTCTTCTTTTCTTACTTTTCTTCTTCACTTTACTTTTAACACTAACTACTCTTTATAACTCTTATCAAGGCTTCAACACTTAAAAACTGAAATCACTCTTCTTTTCTTACTTTTCTTCTTCACTTTACTACCAACACTAACTACTCTTTATAACTCTTATCAAGGCTTCAACACTTAAAAACTGAAATCACTCTTCTTTTCTTACTTTTCTTCTTCACTTTACTACCAACACTAACTACTCTTTATAACTCTTATCAAGGCTTCAACACTTAAAAACTGAAATCACTCTTCTTTTCTTACTTTTCTTCTTCACTTTACTTTTAACACTAACTACTCTTTATAACTCTTATCAAGGCTTCAACACTTAAAAACTGAAATCACTCTTCTTTTCTTACTTTTCTTCTTCACTTTACTTTTAACACTAACTACTCTTTATAACTCTTATCAAGGCTTCAACACTTAAAAACTGAAATCACTCTTCTTTTCTTACTTTTCTTCTTCACTTTACTACCAACACTAACTACTCTTTATAACTCTTATCAAGGCTTCAACACTTAAAAACTGAAATCACTCTTCTTTTCTTACTTTTCTTCTTCACTTTACTACCAACACTAACTACTCTTTATAACTCTTATCAAGGCTTCAACACTTAAAAACTGAAATCACTCTTCTTTTCTTACTTTTCTTCTTCACTTTACTTTTAACACTAACTACTCTTTATAACTCTTATCAAGGCTTCAACACTTAAAAACTGAAATCACTCTTCTTTTCTTACTTTTCTTCTTCACTTTACTTTTAACACTAACTACTCTTTATAACTCTTATCAAGGCTTCAACACTTAAAAACTGAAATCACTCTTCTTTTCTTACTTTTCTTCTTCACTTTACTTTTAACACTAACTACTTACTTTATAACTCTTATCAAGGCTTCAACACTTAAAAACTGAAATCACTCTTCTTTTCTTACTTTTCTTCTTCACTTTACTTTTAACACTAACTACTCTTTATAACTCTTATCAAGGCTTCAACACTTAAAAACTGAAATCACTCTTCTTTTCTTACTTTTCTTCTTCACTTTACTTTTAACACTAACTACTCTTTATAACTCTTATCAAGGCTTCAACACTTAAAAACTGAAATCACTCTTCTTTTCTTACTTTTCTTCTTCACTTTACTTTTAACACTAACTACTCTTTATAACTCTTATCAAGGCTTCAACACTTAAAAACTGAAATCACTCTTCTTTTCTTACTTTTCTTCTTCACTTTACTACCAACACTAACTACTCTTTATAACTCTTATCAAGGCTTCAACACTTAAAAACTGAAATCACTCTTCTTTTCTTACTTTTCTTCTTCACTTTACTTTTAACACTAACTACTCTTTATAACTCTTATCAAGGCTTCAACACTTAAAAACTGAAATCACTCTTCTTTTCTTACTTTTCTTCTTCACTTTACTACCAACACTAACTACTCTTTATAACTCTTATCAAGGCTTCAACACTTAAAAACTGAAATCACTCTTCTTTTCTTACTTTTCTTCTTCACTTTACTTTTAACACTAACTACTCTTTATAACTCTTATCAAGGCTTCAACACTTAAAAACTGAAATCACTCTTCTTTTCTTACTTTTCTTCTTCACTTTACTTTTAACACTAACTACTCTTTATAACTCTTATCAAGGCTTCAACACTTAAAAACTGAAATCACTCTTCTTTTCTTACTTTTCTTCTTCACTTTACTACCAACACTAACTACTCTTTATAACTCTTATCAAGGCTTCAACACTTAAAAACTGAAATCACTCTTCTTTTCTTACTTTTCTTCTTCACTTTACTTTTAACACTAACTACTCTTTATAACTCTTATCAAGGCTTCAACACTTAAAAACTGAAATCACTCTTCTTTTCTTACTTTTCTTCTTCACTTTACTACCAACACTAACTACTCTTTATAACTCTTATCAAGGCTTCAACACTTAAAAACTGAAATCACTCTTCTTTTCTTACTTTTCTTCTTCACTTTACTACCAACACTAACTACTCTTTATAACTCTTATCAAGGCTTCAACACTTAAAAACTGAAATCACTCTTCTTTTCTTACTTTTCTTCTTCACTTTACTTTTAACACTAACTACTCTTTATAACTCTTATCAAGGCTTCAACACTTAAAAACTGAAATCACTCTTCTTTTCTTACTTTTCTTCTTCACTTTACTTTTAACACTAACTACTACTTTATAACTCTTATCAAGGCTTCAACACTTAAAAACTGAAATCACTCTTCTTTTCTTACTTTTCTTCTTCACTTTACTTTTAACACTAACTACTCTTTATAACTCTTATCAAGGCTTCAACACTTAAAAACTGAAATCACTCTTCTTTTCTTACTTTTCTTCTTCACTTTACTACCAACACTAACTACTCTTTATAACTCTTATCAAGGCTTCAACACTTAAAAACTGAAATCACTCTTCTTTTCTTACTTTTCTTCTTCACTTTACTTTTAACACTAACTACTCTTTATAACTCTTATCAAGGCTTCAACACTTAAAAACTGAAATCACTCTTCTTTTCTTACTTTTCTTCTTCACTTTACTTTTAACACTAACTACTCTTTATAACTCTTATCAAGGCTTCAACACTTAAAAACTGAAATCACTCTTCTTTTCTTACTTTTCTTCTTCACTTTACTTTTAACACTAACTACTCTTTATAACTCTTATCAAGGCTTCAACACTTAAAAACTGAAATCACTCTTCTTTTCTTACTTTTCTTCTTCACTTTACTTTTAACACTAACTACTCTTTATAACTCTTATCAAGGCTTCAACACTTAAAAACTGAAATCACTCTTCTTTTCTTACTTTTCTTCTTCACTTTACTACCAACACTAACTACTCTTTATAACTCTTATCAAGGCTTCAACACTTAAAAACTGAAATCACTCTTCTTTTCTTACTTTTCTTCTTCACTTTACTACCAACACTAACTACTCTTTATAACTCTTATCAAGGCTTCAACACTTAAAAACTGAAATCACTCTTCTTTTCTTACTTTTCTTCTTCACTTTACTTTTAACACTAACTACTCTTTATAACTCTTATCAAGGCTTCAACACTTAAAAACTGAAATCACTCTTCTTTTCTTACTTTTCTTCTTCACTTTACTTTTAACACTAACTACTACTTTTTATAACTCTTATCAAGGCTTCAACACTTAAAAACTGAAATCACTCTTCTTTTCTTACTTTTCTTCTTCACTTTACTTTTAACACTAACTACTCTTTATAACTCTTATCAAGGCTTCAACACTTAAAAACTGAAATCACTCTTCTTTTCTTACTTTTCTTCTTCACTTTACTTTTAACACTAACTACTCTTTATAACTCTTATCAAGGCTTCAACACTTAAAAACTGAAATCACTCTTCTTTTCTTACTTTTCTTCTTCACTTTACTTTTAACACTAACTACTCTTTATAACTCTTATCAAGGCTTCAACACTTAAAAACTGAAATCACTCTTCTTTTCTTACTTTTCTTCTTCACTTTACTACCAACACTAACTACTCTTTATAACTCTTATCAAGGCTTCAACACTTAAAAACTGAAATCACTCTTCTTTTCTTACTTTTCTTCTTCACTTTACTACCAACACTAACTACTCTTTATAACTCTTATCAAGGCTTCAACACTTAAAAACTGAAATCACTCTTCTTTTCTTACTTTTCTTCTTCACTTTACTACCAACACTAACTACTCTTTATAACTCTTATCAAGGCTTCAACACTTAAAAACTGAAATCACTCTTCTTTTCTTACTTTTCTTCTTCACTTTACTTTTAACACTAACTACTTTAACACTAACTACTTTTATAACTCTTATCAAGGCTTCAACACTTAAAAACTGAAATCACTCTTCTTTTCTTACTTTTCTTCTTCACTTTACTTTTAACACTAACTACTCTTTATAACTCTTATCAAGGCTTCAACACTTAAAAACTGAAATCACTCTTCTTTTCTTACTTTTCTTCTTCACTTTACTACCAACACTAACTACTCTTTATAACTCTTATCAAGGCTTCAACACTTAAAAACTGAAATCACTCTTCTTTTCTTACTTTTCTTCTTCACTTTACTTTTAACACTAACTACTCTTTATAACTCTTATCAAGGCTTCAACACTTAAAAACTGAAATCACTCTTCTTTTCTTACTTTTCTTCTTCACTTTACTTTTAACACTAACTACTCTTTATAACTCTTATCAAGGCTTCAACACTTAAAAACTGAAATCACTCTTCTTTTCTTACTTTTCTTCTTCACTTTACTACCAACACTAACTACTCTTTATAACTCTTATCAAGGCTTCAACACTTAAAAACTGAAATCACTCTTCTTTTCTTACTTTTCTTCTTCACTTTACTTTTAACACTAACTACTCTTTATAACTCTTATCAAGGCTTCAACACTTAAAAACTGAAATCACTCTTCTTTTCTTACTTTTCTTCTTCACTTTACTTTTAACACTAACTACTCTTTATAACTCTTATCAAGGCTTCAACACTTAAAAACTGAAATCACTCTTCTTTTCTTACTTTTCTTCTTCACTTTACTACCAACACTAACTACTCTTTATAACTCTTATCAAGGCTTCAACACTTAAAAACTGAAATCACTCTTCTTTTCTTACTTTTCTTCTTCACTTTACTTTTAACACTAACTACTCTTTATAACTCTTATCAAGGCTTCAACACTTAAAAACTGAAATCACTCTTCTTTTCTTACTTTTCTTCTTCACTTTACTTTTAACACTAACTACTCTTTATAACTCTTATCAAGGCTTCAACACTTAAAAACTGAAATCACTCTTCTTTTCTTACTTTTCTTCTTCACTTTACTACCAACACTAACTACTCTTTATAACTCTTATCAAGGCTTCAACACTTAAAAACTGAAATCACTCTTCTTTTCTTACTTTTCTTCTTCACTTTACTTTTAACACTAACTACTCTTTATAACTCTTATCAAGGCTTCAACACTTAAAAACTGAAATCACTCTTCTTTTCTTACTTTTCTTCTTCACTTTACTACCAACACTAACTACTCTTTATAACTCTTATCAAGGCTTCAACACTTAAAAACTGAAATCACTCTTCTTTTCTTACTTTTCTTCTTCACTTTACTTTTAACACTAACTACTCTTTATAACTCTTATCAAGGCTTCAACACTTAAAAACTGAAATCACTCTTCTTTTCTTACTTTTCTTCTTCACTTTACTTTTAACACTAACTACTCTTTATAACTCTTATCAAGGCTTCAACACTTAAAAACTGAAATCACTCTTCTTTTCTTACTTTTCTTCTTCACTTTACTTTTAACACTAACTACTCTTTATAACTCTTATCAAGGCTTCAACACTTAAAAACTGAAATCACTCTTCTTTTCTTACTTTTCTTCTTCACTTTACTTTTAACACTAACTACTCTTTATAACTCTTATCAAGGCTTCAACACTTAAAAACTGAAATCACTCTTCTTTTCTTACTTTTCTTCTTCACTTTACTACCAACACTAACTACTCTTTATAACTCTTATCAAGGCTTCAACACTTAAAAACTGAAATCACTCTTCTTTTCTTACTTTTCTTCTTCACTTTACTTTTAACACTAACTACTCTTTATAACTCTTATCAAGGCTTCAACACTTAAAAACTGAAATCACTCTTCTTTTTCTTACTTTTCTTCTTCACTTTACTACCAACACTAACTACTCTTTATAACTCTTATCAAGGCTTCAACACTTAAAAACTGAAATCACTCTTCTTTTCTTACTTTTCTTCTTCACTTTACTTTTAACACTAACTACTCTTTATAACTCTTATCAAGGCTTCAACACTTAAAAACTGAAATCACTCTTCTTTTCTTACTTTTCTTCTTCACTTTACTACCAACACTAACTACTCTTTATAACTCTTATCAAGGCTTCAACACTTAAAAACTGAAATCACTCTTCTTTTCTTACTTTTCTTCTTCACTTTACTTTTAACACTAACTACTCTTTATAACTCTTATCAAGGCTTCAACACTTAAAAACTGAAATCACTCTTCTTTTCTTACTTTTCTTCTTCACTCTTACTTTACTACCAACACTAACTACTCTTTATAACTCTTATCAAGGCTTCAACACTTAAAAACTGAAATCACTCTTCTTTTCTTACTTTTCTTCTTCACTTTACTACCAACACTAACTACTCTTTATAACTCTTATCAAGGCTTCAACACTTAAAAACTGAAATCACTCTTCTTTTCTTACTTTTCTTCTTCACTTTACTTTTAACACTAACTACTCTTTATAACTCTTATCAAGGCTTCAACACTTAAAAACTGAAATCACTCTTCTTTTCTTACTTTTCTTCTTCACTTTACTTTTAACACTAACTACTCTTTATAACTCTTATCAAGGCTTCAACACTTAAAAACTGAAATCACTCTTCTTTTCTTACTTTTCTTCTTCACTTTACTACCAACACTAACTACTCTTTATAACTCTTATCAAGGCTTCAACACTTAAAAACTGAAATCACTCTTCTTTTCTTACTTTTCTTCTTCACTTTACTTTTAACACTAACTACTCTTTATAACTCTTATCAAGGCTTCAACACTTAAAAACTGAAATCACTCTTCTTTTCTTACTTTTCTTCTTCACTTTACTACCAACACTAACTACTCTTTATAACTCTTATCAAGGCTTCAACACTTAAAAACTGAAATCACTCTTCTTTTCTTACTTTTCTTCTTCACTTTACTTTTAACACTAACTACTCTTTATAACTCTTATCAAGGCTTCAACACTTAAAAACTGAAATCACTCTTCTTTTCTTACTTTTCTTCTTCACTTTACTACCAACACTAACTACTCTTTATAACTCTTATCAAGGCTTCAACACTTAAAAACTGAAATCACTCTTCTTTTCTTACTTTTCTTCTTCACTTTACTACCAACACTAACTACTCTTTATAACTCTTATCAAGGCTTCAACACTTAAAAACTGAAATCACTCTTCTTTTCTTACTTTTCTTCTTCACTTTACTACCAACACTAACTACTCTTTATAACTCTTATCAAGGCTTCAACACTTAAAAACTGAAATCACTCTTCTTTTCTTACTTTTCTTCTTCACTTTACTACCAACACTAACTACTCTTTATAACTCTTATCAAGGCTTCAACACTTAAAAACTGAAATCACTCTTCTTTTCTTACTTTTCTTCTTCACTTTACTTTTAACACTAACTACTCTTTATAACTCTTATCAAGGCTTCAACACTTAAAAACTGAAATCACTCTTCTTTTCTTACTTTTCTTCTTCACTTTACTTTTAACACTAACTACTTTTTATAACTCTTATCAAGGCTTCAACACTTAAAAACTGAAATCACTCTTCTTTTCTTACTTTTCTTCTTCACTTTACTACCAACA
This sequence comes from Loxodes magnus, assembly GCA_946699065.1. Lineage (NCBI taxonomy): Eukaryota > Ciliophora > Karyorelictea > Loxodida > Loxodidae > Loxodes > Loxodes magnus. The sequence continues at coordinate 17,510 of CAMPDV010006565.1, forward strand.
CTAACTACTCTTTATAACTCTTATCAAGGCTTCAACACTTAAAAACTGAAATCACTCTTCTTTTCTTACTTTTCTTCTTCACTTTACTTTTAACACTAACTACTCTTTATAACTCTTATCAAGGCTTCAACACTTAAAAACTGAAATCACTCTTCTTCTCTTACTTTTCTTCTTCACTTTACTTTTAACACTAACTACTTACTTTTTATAACTCTTATCAAGGCTTCAACACTTAAAAACTGAAATCACTCTTCTTTTCTTACTTTTCTTCTCACTTTACTTTTAACACTAACTACTCTTTATAACTCTTATCAAAGCTTCAACACTTAAAAACTGAAATCACTCTTCTTTTCTTACTTTTCTTCTTCACTTTACTACCAACACTAACTACTCTTTATAACTCTTATCAAGGCTTCAACACTTAAAAACTGAAATCACTCTTCTTTTCTTACTTTTCTTCTTCACTTTACTTTTAACACTAACTACTCTTTATAACTCTTATCAAGGCTTCAACACCTTAAAACTGAAATCACTCTTCTTTTCTTACTTTTCTTCTTCACTTTACTACCAACACTAACTACTCTTTATAACTCTTATCAAGGCTTCAACACTTAAAAACTGAAATCACTCTTCTTTTCTTACTTTTCTTCTTCACTTTACTACCAACACTAACTACTCTTTATAACTCTTATCAAGGCTTCAACACTTAAAAACTGAAATCACTCTTCTTTTCTTACTTTTCTTCTTCACTTTACTTTTAACACTAACTAC